>BPLR01016854.1:0-217331 GCA_021605095.1 Caerostris extrusa
CCGGAGGAGTTTCTATAAATATTTTTAATTAAAATAACGATTATTCCATAAAACTATAGATACTGAATTTTGGAGTTTTTTTCAAAGTCTTATTTAAAGAAACAGGTGATTTCTTTTTTTCAGCACTTTTTGTAAAGTGTTTGTAGATATACAGTAAGGAAAAAATATAAATAACTAATTTCATTAAAAAGAAAAAAATTATCTCTATTACTGGAGTTAATTACTTTCAATGTCGCATTTTTTAATGTCAGTAATGTATTTTTAATTTTGAGTCTCTCTTATCATAGAAATCACGAGAAAAACTGAAATTTAATTCAAGTAATTGAATGAAATTTTTAAAACTATATGAATCAGTAATTTAAATTAAATAATATATCTAATATGAAATCTAGATGCAAATATAAATTATTAATGCACAATTTTGCATTTAATTACATTAGATAGTTAAATTATCTTAGTTATTATAAATCAGAGATAGTTATTATCTTATAAGATAATTAAAATAGCCTTTAATTAATTAATCAGTAATAAATTCCTTATAGAAATATTCATTTCTATACAATATGCTCCTAGAAGTATGCGAATAAAATTAAAAATTCATAGCTAACCAGACATTTTAATTAATGTCTACTTTTGAAATATCATGTACATTTTCAATTTAGCGGTTCATAAGCAATAATTTCGAAATCAGTGAAACATAATTCAACCACAAATTTTAATTAATGTCCAATTTTTAAACGTCATATCAATTTTCAATACAACTGTTCATAAACAATAGTCTCTAAATCAGTGAAATATCCTATGATTTAAAATAAAGAAAATTCCATAAACTATTGAATTCTACTGAATTTTGATTTTTCAAAGTCTTAGTATTTAATGAAACTATTGATTTCTTTTATTTGAACCACAAATTTTAATGAATGTCTATCTTTTAAACGTCATGTAAATTTTCAATTCAACCGTTCATAAACAATAATTTCTAAATCAGTGAAACACAATTCAACCACAAATTTTAATTAATGTCTAATTTTTAATATCATATAAATTTCCAATATAACCGTTCATAAACAATAGTTTCTAAATCAGTGAAACATAATTCAACCACAAATTTTAAAGGATGTCTAATTTTTAAACAAAATCAGTGAAACATAATTCAACCACAAATTTTAATTAATATTTAATTTCTTAAACATCATGTAATTTTCAGTTTAGCGCTTCATTAACAATAATCTCAAAATCAGTGAAACATGAATCATTAAACTCGAAACGGATTTATTCTAAAATACATAATACATGTATTTTATTGACCCCATCCCAATGATCCCATCAATTCCGCGAACTTGCACCAAAGCTGACTCATCCTAATTCCACGAAGCCATCGAAATCGCCACCCAGAACCCAAGCCTGAGCACTGTTTACCAAGTTAGGCAAGGGCATAACAGTTCTCTTCCCACCTGTGCAACTCGTCTCCGCCCACTCACGCCCAGTCGCCACCCTACTCGACGGCCGTCTTCGCAGAGGTCATTGTCAACGGAAGACGGGGTCAATCTGGTTGCTCAATCAAGCGGGGGACGCAACAGGTTCGCGCTCAAGAGCATTGACTCCCAGATGAGCCTACCTATTGCTTTTTTATAGCTTTTCTAGAGGTTACGTGTGTGCAGCTCAAGAAGCAACTTGTTTAATTGAGGAAATAAAATGATTTTCTGTCCAATATATGTAAAGGATAGAAATATTTTACCTAATATATGTGTAGTTTATATTGAAGAAATAAATGAAATTATGTATTTGGAAAAAAAAAAAAAATATACGAAATGTTTGTAGTGCATTATAAAAACAAAACATAATTTTTTTTTTTAAAGTCAATTCTTACTTTTTTTTTTTCATTTTGTTGCAGAAAATCCTTTATAAATAATTTTCATTCATTTTTTTAAGTTTATCTGGTGCCATCTATTGGTAGATATATGCAACTTAAATCTAAAAAAACTATAATTAATGAATTAGATTTAATTACTGAATTAATATTTGAAAAAACTGCGTTAACATCACGTGTCATCCACTACAAAGTTCAAAAAAAAAAAATGTATTTGAACTTGAGTGGATGAATAAAAAGTATTTTATGAACGATTGAAAATTTTAACAAGATATATATAGGGAGAGTGTGAGTAATAGAAGGGCTTGAAAAAGAGAAAAAAAATTTTCATAACAGATGAATCGTTATTATATAGGGTGTTTCATATTGAATGGGACAAGAAGGGTAGCATAATACAAATTCTGTTATTGATTTATTTATCCGAAACAAATTAATTTTTAAATTACAATAGTACAAGTTTTATCAGGCAAAAACAAAAATCGTTACGAAGGCACTGTTAATCAAAATGGTGCCATCTGTGCAGGAGAAAGTAATACTGTGTTTTGGAATGTGCCAAAACATCATTCGTTTAACGTGGTTTAAAGACATTTTCTCATGAAATCTGGTAAAAAATCACCGCATCGTCAACAACATCGAATGGTGGGTGAAGCAGTTTCAGGACATTGGCTATTTGTGAAAGAAAACCAGCCCAGGACGTATTGCAGCCAAAATCGAAGTGGTTGAAATAATTCGTGAAATGGATTTTTTTTTTTACATGGTGTAGTGGATTTTACGAAGTCCCTCAAAGCTAGAGTTCTAAACTCAATGTGCTTCTTACAACTGTGTGGTGTTTGTTACGGTCTAAAATTCTGGCTATACATCTTTCAGATGGTGCAGGCGTTAAAACCTTCCTACAAGCCGTTGCGTAAAGCTTTCGATGAGAATTTGCAAGATGAGTTGTAGTTAAATGCTTTCGCGAATAGACTTCTGTTTAAGTTCGAAGCCACTTTTTATGTTTCTTTTAAACAAATTTAAGCTTCATAATTTACGTTTTTAGGGCACGGAAAATTCACATGATGTAATGGAACGTTAGCGTGGTTCTCCAATAATAAACGTTTACTGTGCCGTATCCAACAGTTGTGCTTTTGGTCCTTTTTTCTTCGTGGAAAAATCGATTAAGGGATGTATTTGCTATCCCAGCGATTGTTCCATCAGTTAGAAGGAAGTGGTTCTCACCTTCATTCTTCAGCAAGACGATGCTCCACCACATTGTGATAAAAATGTATATCAGTAACCGAAAGTCTACTTATCACTGTATTGACCATGCTGTATCAACCTATATGTCATTGTTTTGTTGGCCACCGAGATCTCCAGTTCCGACCTTTTTCCCTATAGGGCTTTGCCAAAGACAAAGTGTTCATGCCCATATTTTTCCAGGATTAACAACACCTGAAGCAGCAGATAACTGAAGTGCTCGAATCAGTAATGTATGATATTCTATCATGAGTGTGGCAGAAACTAAAACTTGAAGGGACACACATAGAACATCTAATGAAACTTGGACAACCTTAGTTTCAATGTAAATTTTTCCCAAAATAAATTAATTGCAGCGTTCACAGGTATGCTTTTTATTCCAATCAATATAAAACACCCTGTATATTTAAACTAAAATAATCATTTTGCAGACGAATCATGGCTATAGCTCGAAAATATAAACTGTTATAGTCTGCAGGAACATTAATATATTTTTCAGCTAAATACAATTATTTGAAATGAATTATCGCACCATGAAATGAATTATTACTGCGATTATTGTGTCATAAAAAATAAATTATTATATAAATCGTCTGACACATATTTATTTTTAAATTCCTATTTGAATGTAGGTTTCGAGAAGAAAATTTTATTTCTTTTGGTAATAATATAAATATATTACATTTATTTAGAGAAGCTTTCATTGTTACATATTTTTCTATTTCATCTAACATCTAATTTAAAAAGTGTGAGCCAAAATATAATGAGTAGAAATAGTGTATTACTTATAATAAGGTTGCCTGGATTATGATATTTTAAATGAGTTTATGGTAATTAGTTCATTAGAAGCCAACGATTGCATCATGTCTAACAACAATTCTCTAAGGTAAAATTTTATGATTTTTAAAAAATATTTTTAAAGTTTTAAACAGCAACATTTTTTCTACACTAAATTTAAAACTATCGTCTACAGATAACTCACTTTTTATTTTTTTAAAATAAATAAAATTTAATTGGCCAATTTTTGTTAAAATGACTTAAATTTCAAAATTGAATTTATCTTTCGATAAAAAATAAATACAATTTTCAATTTGAATAAATACAGTACAATATTTGAACTTAAAGAAATCATTTTTTTTTTCCTTTTTTTCAGCTTAATATTTATTTACAATTTTAAATGTACTTAAAAACATTTCCCTTTTTTAAAAAAATAATTTAGTTTAGCATAGATTTAATGATGAAATAAATAATTATTATAATAAAATAAATAATTTTCAAGAAATAAAATTAAATTATTCGAAAACCTTTAAAGTGATTACATACGTTTTGAGTCAGTTTTGTTAAAGAATTTTTGTTTGTTAATTGTATTACAAAAAAAAAAAAAAAAAAAAAAATATTGATAACATTGTCAATTCGATCTAAAAGCATTATTTATATTTAAAATTGAAATATAATAAAAATTTTCCTATCCAAATAATTAATTTTTACTAGTTTACATTGTGATAAAAAATAATGATCACCATCCTTTTCAAAACTTAAAAAAAAAATAATAATTAGCTTTTATCCTGTATTTGTAACAAACAACAATATTTATGAAAAAAAAAGAAACTTTTACTTTGCACATAATTTTTGAGCTTTTAATGCTTTGGTTTAAGTTACAATCAAAGTTGCAGAAAACTGCAATATAAAATATACTTTATACTACGCAGACAACTTTTTATGTTTAAAAATTACATAGCATCAAAAAAACAAAGAAATTAAGTTTTTAACAAGTTAAGAATTTAAACATTTGAATAGTTAAAATAAATTATTTTCAACGAAAATCCTCTTTTGGTTTTGATTTCAAAGAAATATTTATTTAATCTTAAAATTGGTGCAAGAATTTTTTAACAAATGAAATCAGTTCAGACGTTATCCCCAAAAACACAGCGGAAATTCAGATGCAAATGAGAGATATGTCTGGTCCGCTTAATTTTAACTGCAAGACAGTGAAACTACTTAGATAACAAAATTTAACTACTGGCTCAGGCAATTTAAAACCTTCTACAGACGGGGGAAAAAACAGCAATTTCTTAATCTGCAGAATGTTGAAAAGTCTGCAAAAAATCAACCAGCCATTATAAATAAAAACCATAATAATTCTTAAGTCTTAAAAGAATCCACGTTTTTTTTTTCCATATAAAACAATGATTATGAAATAAGAAATTACTGCATTTGTTGCTGAAATAAATGTACACATTTTTAAAAAAAAAATTAAATTTTAAACATACTAATGAAACTAAATTACTTCACACGAATGGCAAATATTTCTTTTGAAAAAATACTGTGTCTCAAAAATTTAATCTCAGATTTAGAAATTAAAAAAAAAATATATATATAAATTTTGATTGATTATTTAATTGCTGTTAGAGATAATAGTTATCTTTTAAAAATTGAAAATAAAATTAATTTAATAAAGTCATTTATTATTTTATTTAATCACATCACTGCAACTGCATTATAAGCAATATTTTATACATTATATTGATATATATTATTAAGGCTTATAATTATTAAATAGGTTGATAAATTGAATAGAAAATTGTGTTGTTATTATTATTCCCCCTGGTGCAGGAAAGCCTACACTAGGTCCAGAAGATACCGTCACAGGCGATAAGGGTAATATGCAGCTTCACTTTAGCGAAAAACCACGAGGGCTGAAGTCTGTCTAAACCTCAAGACAATGCTCTATGATTTTATTAGACCGGTACCTGCGGTTAAAGTGAATACTGCACGACTACAAACATCCATGCCACCGCCGGGTTAGGCCATTGCTAGGTCTAGGCTAGACACTAGGCCAGGGATGGGCAAACTTTTTCGGTCGTGGGCCAAAAATCGAAAAAAAAAGTTGGACGGGCCAAGATAAATTTTCTAAAATTTTAAAAACACTATTCAAGTATTACAATTTAAATAGATTAATGAGATGAATGAAATTTTTTCCGATTTCATTTTAAAAGTTCCTTATATTGAGGTTCCTCGTTCTGATTCTATTGAACGAGGCTAAAAATATCATCTGTCAATCGACTTCTGAAATAATTCTTTCTAAAGTCCATATTGAAAACCCTTGTTCACATATATAACTTATCACTTTACCGATTGAAAGCTGCCTGTGATTGCTATTTCCGGCGATTTATGTTTTGTACGACAAAATAGTAAAAAGATCTCGAAAGTAAAAAGATCTCAGTCCTTTGAAAAAAAGGAAGAAAAAATATTTAAACAAAGTAGAAAAAGAGACGGATATATAATATATAAATATATATTTCTTTTAATCCGCCTCGTATTTGCAAATTAAAAATTCTATCCGCGGGCCGGAATAGAACCTTTCGGGGGCCGGAGACGGCCCGCGGGCCGTAGTTTGCCCATCCCTGCACTAGGCCATTCAGGGCCAAAATATAGAAAAATTTTAAATAATGAATGCTTTTTGAATATTTTTTCGATTTCTTTATGTAGTATTAATATATATTGAAATAGATAAGATTTAGCATTTTTGTTTCAAAATCTTCATTGGAAAATTAAAAATACACTAATGCGTTTCTGTCTCTGTGTTATTTAGTTTTCTTTTATAACACAATTTACATAATACTTATTTAATCATTTGCCAAATTTTTCTACGCACGTTTCGAAATCTATTACGAAATTCAAAATACATTTCTTAGTACCTACTGAATTTCATTTAATTTTTTTGCTGGGTTTGAAAAATAATTAACTGAAGAATGAATCTTATAGTGTTCATAGAACTGAAAATTAAAAATATATTTATATATTACATATTTTTATAGCTTGCATTCTATTTTATAACAATTCATAAGGTAAATTTTAAAATTTTTTATTCTTTATTTAAATCTTAATTCAATAACTCAATTCTCAACACACCAGATCAGAAGGGAGGAGTCATATTATTTATGATGTATCAATTAAAACATAAGTACCAGTATAAATACTCTACAATGTCATAAGAGGTAATTATGTAGTGTATACTAAAATAATCCTCTCTATATATGTACCATTAAAATAAGCATCTCTATATATGTAACATAGTACCAAGTACCTCTTTTTGAAATGGACGATACTTACACTGTTATTTTAAGATTTAATTGACACTTCAATAGGACAATGCACTTTACTTACGATCTATTGTGTACTGCATAGAATATTTTAATATGCATACACCTTATTTAAATAAAGTTGTATTTTATTCTGATAATCTTCAAACTATCACGATGAAGCAAAAAGAAATTCAGACAATTTTCAATTTTTAAAATCTTTTGTCACTCATGTCTGCCTTGGCACATACTGGCTGTATTGTGTTACAATCTTTCACCTCCATTTTTGTTTTTAAACCAACAGATAAGACTTCGGGTGGCCATATAATGATGGAATAAACGAAGCAATTAATCTTATTCAAGAGTGTCCAATGCTTTTTTTCACCTTTGATCTGCAAGCATTTTTTACTTTTTGAACATAATAGAAATGTTGCAGGTTGCCAAACATATCACACTCTTTTCCATAATTTTATGCACTGTGATCTTTACAAACAAATTTAGAGGTGTTTCTAAAATAAACTCACTGATTTTGATTGAACTCATCTATATAAACAGAATTTTCGGAACAAAGTATTTTTACAACTTTAAAAGGTGCATCAACTTAAAAGACATTCTTTTACTATAAATTTGCTAACAAAAAAATCGCGTATATCCGTTAAAAATAACAGTATTAAATTAACAACTATTATAAGAATAGCTCAAAACAAACAGTTGAGAATTTGTTCATTTTAAGCACAAAGATGTTCTATTTGTATTACATTAAATCTCTTTTTCTTAACAATAGAATAGCTTCTATTCTCCTTACATTGTTGATCCAAGGTAGTTTTTATAAGTCTCAATGGCGAAAAATGTCTCCCAAGGCTTAATTGGTTTGCCAGAAAAGAGGTAACTATCAATTAGTACGGGTTGTATTGTTGAAACATAGAATTAGATTGTATTCTTAAGATTAATTTTTAACATAAGTTCTCGGAATTTCGGAAAAACAAAATTATAATTATAAAAGAATCTAAACAGACTCTAAAGCCGGCTCTTTCAAGAATACTCGAGTCCAGACTTAGGGTTCCAGGCATAGGCTACCAGAAATAAGGTTCGAATGCCGGCTGTGCTATGGATGTTTGTAGTTGTTTGGAATCCACTTTAAAACCGTAGGTATCGGCCTAATATGACTGTAGAGTGTTGGGAAAATTGCTGTCAGCATTATCTCATAAAAAGTAGCATATATTGTCTAGAAATCTGCCAGTATGGCAGATTTCGGTTATGGCCATCATGGCTCATCATGTTGCGCCACTTATGAGGATGACGCCCAATTAGCTAGCGCTCTGGCCATTGGTACCACAGGTTTCAGACTCGAATCCTGGCGGTGGAATGGATGTTTATTATTGGGTCGGAATCCACGTTAAACTGTAGGTTCCGGTGTAGCTAGAACAAAGTGTGTAAAAACTGACGAGTCAAAAAGCGACAAACCATCGAATTTTTAAATTTAGCATGATTTGTGATGTGAAGATATGATTGCAATAAAAAATAATGTTTTTATTTATCAAAAAAAAAATCAATTAATTTTTTGAATGATTTTTGAAAAGAAATAATAAACAAATAACAAAAAAACTGAGCTTCCATGTTATAGCTTTTAAATTATGTAGGAACGCTCTCTCTCTCTCACACACACACACGCATATATATATACATCCTTTTCATATATAATAATGAGTGCATTATTGTAACAGAAAATGCAACGAGACTGTTTTACAGTGTCACTGAAAAAAAAAATCCGGTATTTTAAACAAAATAAAAAATATCTTGTAGTAATCTAAATTATAAAGAAGAAAAAATGTCAAGAAAAAAATATTAATGGAAAAACAAAGAAAGAAAATCGAATGTACTATAAAAGATTCTGGATTCCATTGATTTTATTCCCGAGTTAATTTTTTGAAAATAAATAATAAATTTATAAGCTGATCTTTTATGTTATAGCTTATATTCAATTTCTACTTTTAGTTCACACTTTCTCCACATATATCTTGTTCAAATTTTCAATAGTTAATAAATTAATTTTTATTCAGGCACTCAAGTTCAAATACATTTTTTTTGAACTTGTAGTGGATGACACTTGATGTTAATGCAATTTTTTTCAAATATTAATTCATTAATTAAATTAAATTAATTAATTTTAATTTTTAGCCTTAAGTTGCATGTATCTACCAATAGATGGCGCCAGATGTAAGAGGAAAACTTCAACTTCAAAAGTAGGAATTGATTTAATTTTTTTTTTATATTACTTGTATTACATAGGAACGTGCATATATATATTTATATATATACATCCATTTTCGTATATAATGATGAGCGCTTTACTGTAACAGAAATGTAACGAGACTGTTTCAGTGTCAATGAAGGAAAAAAGTCCGGTATTTTTGAACAAAATAAAATAGTTTGTTGTGATCTACATTATGAAG
This sequence comes from Caerostris extrusa, assembly GCA_021605095.1. Lineage (NCBI taxonomy): Eukaryota > Metazoa > Arthropoda > Arachnida > Araneae > Araneidae > Caerostris > Caerostris extrusa. The sequence goes on from BPLR01016854.1 coordinate 9,639, forward strand.
AAAAAAATTTTGACAAAAAAAAAACGAATGGAAAAACAAATAAAGAAAATAGAATGTACTCTAAAAAAGATTCTGAATTACATTGATTTTATTCCCGTGTTACAGTAAAGAAAAAGATTCTTTTTATGCATGGAAAAATATAAAGTAAAAAAAAGATAACTTTTGAATATTTTTGAACTATTTTCTACACTTGTCACCAACCTTTTCATATTCGAGTCGAGCAATTCTTTAAGCATTTGAAGATTTTGAGCGAAAGCTGTTTTTGAAATCTGAGAACTCACAACAGAAAATACACACACACACTTGAAAACAAAAAAGGCATTGAACAAATTTTAAAACGCGGGAGTTTTTGAAACTGGTGGACTTAAAGGCAGGACTCGGTAAATTCCTCCTGCCAAAATGCAATTTTTTATTTATTTTTAAAATTTTTTTTTTTTTACAGGCTGTCAATTTAAAGATGTAAAAGATTGCTGAAAAACTGACGAGCGTCGGTCCTTGTGCGCCTGAATTTTATTTACAACAATTTCAGGAGGCAGATAAAAGTCTCGGGAAAAAAAAAAAATTGAAAAACATTTGACGTTTTTGAAGGAAATATATTGGACGTGTAAGTTCTTGAGCATGTTTTGTTCGTGTTTTTGAGTCGCAACTGCACTGAGGGTCTGTTAATACTTGCAGTTTTTAATCTTCTTCTTTTGATATCGTGAAGCAATTCTTGGATAGTTATATTTGATGTATAAATATAACAAAGATAGGAAAGAAAGATTTAAAAATGACAGTTATCGACTTCAAAAACAATGAAAAATCAATTGAATTTATTTTAAAAGTTGATCTTATCTTATAGGACTTATCATCTATCAAAACAAATTTCTTGCTAAAATTTATGGTTTCATATTATCGAATTAGAAAGATTTAAAGTGATATGGTATTGAATAGACAACACTTAATAATTATTACATTCCTAAAAACCCAGTAAATTATATTTTCCCATTTTATAAGCTCAATCGGAACATTCTCTAATTAATAGTTTTATTGTAATAACAAAATGAGAATTAGTAATTAAGGGTATCTTAATTAATTGATTTCTTTCAATTACACAGATAAAAAATGTTTATTAGAGTAATTGTTGTTTCTAAAAAAATGCAATCAATTTTGCATTTAAGAGAAACATTATATTACTACAATTCATTTAAAATAAGTCATTTTGTTCACTAATAGCGAAATAAAAGACCATACTAAAAATGCTAAATTATTCCTTTTACTATTAAAAAAAACCATTTGTACACATTTTTAACGAAAGACTAAACAAATATATGTAGCTTTAAATAAATTATATATATATTTTAAACTTTTGTAATTTACATTGAAATTATAATTTTGCATTAAATTTGCTTTAAAATATGTGTAATGGTTGGTGAATGAATAGTTATAGAAAACTAGAATATTTTTGTTAAAAAATCATATTTTTCAAGTGCATTAAACTTAAAAACTCACAAAAATCAGTATTATTTTATTGGCTGGAACCCTTTTATACATAATGTGTTCCTGAAATCTACAACAATTAAAATAAAAAAATAACTATTAATTTATTTTAAACATTTTATTTAAAAATTATTTCTTCAGTTAAATAACTACACTTTTTAAAAATAAAATATTTTAATTGCATTTAAATGAAATTTAAACAACTTTACAATGCATTTTTAAAGCTTTGGTGACCTAATGTATTATTGTTTACTTTATTAAATAAATAAATTTAAATGCATACATTTTATTTATTTTTTTAGATATTAATTATATAACAACTCTAATACTTTTAACAAATGATTTTCACAATTTGTCAAGAAAATTAAGCTTCTCAAAATTTAAATTTATTTATTTTTGTAGAGATAGTTGCAAAAGAATTATTATTTTCTTTTTTTTATAAATGAAATGTCTTACCTGATACGGATGTTGGTTTCCCTTTGGGTTTATCTGGAAAAAAAATGAGAATATTATTATTTGTAAATAAAAGAGTAATAAGTAGGATAGTAGTAAATAAAGTATAGAATAATAAAATATATAAGCACAAATTCATAAAAAAGGATAATTTATTGAAAGAAAAATAAAATTCATAACATTATATATACAACTAAAAATTTTTGTTTTGGACAAAGTATAAATTAAATTTAATGTTATTTTAATTAATGTAATAATTTTAAATAATTGTAATGTATTTAAAATAATTGTAATAAATATTTAAAATATAGGAATTACTATGATTTTATTAAAGTGATTTATTGGTTTATATACTGGATTCATTATTCAATTAAAAAACGACATTATATACTACTAAATATTTCCAGAATGATTAATTTTATTAATAATTTGGTTATTTTTACTTGTTTATTATTGAAATTTATTTTGAGTAATAAATAAATCAATACTAAAAAAAAATAATAATTCAGAATATTTCTGCTTAAAGTAAGTCAATAACTTCAGTAATTATAAAATTAATACACACTATTTTTAAATAGAGTTTATTATTTTATTAAATCCTTCCCCTTCTCTTTTTATTTAATTGTAATCATTTTATTATTTAAAAATTCGTTATATATTATACATAAAAAATTATTACACAAAAATTATACATACAAATTATATTTACATAAAATATCTTCAATAATATACAATCCCATTAAAGAAGGAATTTTCTGTAATACAAATTTTGTTTTTAAGCTATTTTTATTATTAGAGAGTTTTTGCATACCGTACGTTAGTTACCGTATGCTCATAGGAAACATGCGCGCTAGGGAGAAAAAGCTAACGGACGTCCTACGGTAACTAACGTACGGTATGCAAAAACTCTCTATTTTCGAAATCCGTTAACTTAACAATATTTTAAGTTCATAACAAAGAGTTGTAATATAATATTATATTTAAGATATTTAAAAATTTTTTAAAGGAAATTACTTATTAGAATTAAAATTTATTAAGAGAAATTAATATTTGAAATATATATATATATAAAAAATTATTCAAAATCACATCATTAATTAAAATAACTTTTACAGTTCTTTTCTTGAACATATGTTTAAATTACATTTCCATTAAATTTAAACAGTCTTGCAATCTATTTCTACAATTTTGAGACTTAATGTAATTTTGTTTGAATTTATTTTAATAAATAATTTAAATAAATGTTCTAATAATTTTTATATATATATAAATATAAGAAAATGTTTGCATATAAGAATTCCATTGAAGTTAAATTTTAATTAACATTTTACTGGTAATTGATTTGAAATCTAATTTTATGTAATAAAGTTTCATAAAAATAAAGAACTTTAAATATATTTTGAAAAGCCATATGGCAGTAATCAAAATTAAAACATTAAATTACGGATGGAATTATGATTTGATAAAAGGTAATTAAACCAACCATATTATTTTTTATATTTTTATTTACAGATGAAGAAAAAAATATGCATAAGTTTAAAGCAGTAAAGATTAAAAGAATTCATGTGTGATGGATCACATGGACATAGAATATTCCCTAACCAAATGAGTTAATGATAAAAAAAAACTGCAAGAAGATAATATTGCAGAGAGGTTAAAGTTATAACTAAGAGGAAATGTCTGAGACACTTTCAGATTAATAGTGTATCACTCCATCATAATTCATCATCTGAATAATCAACATGAATAACTATAACAAAGCATTGTTGAAGCACAATAGTGTTGGTATTCGCATAATAAATTTATGCAAAAAAGAATTTCAGTTAACATACAAAAAGTAAGTTAAACGTTTTAGATTTTAAAAATTTTAAATTAATTAGATTATCTCTTGACTGGACATAGAACAGATTTTGTTTTCAAGGTTTTTTTTTTTAAATATTACAATATTTAAATAAATGATAAAATACTTATAAAAGTATGAGTAAATGTGATATCATAAAATATTGTAAAGAATTTCTTGATTAAATTATTGACTAATCATGATACAATTCAGTACTATTATCAACCATGCTACATCTGAAAACATATATATATATATATATATATATAAATTATTTCTTAGCTAGAAAAATTTTGTTTTCGGGGAATATTAATATTCCAATATTTAAAAAATGATAAAATATTTATAAAAATATGGAAAACATGATATTATATTATATTACATGAATTGATTCGATAAATTACTGATTAATCATGTTAAAATTCAGCCTTGTTACATATGAAAACATATATAAATGAATATTAATTTGACTCCCGATGTTATTGAATATTTAATGCATACTGTATATTTTTAATTAATTAAATAAGTATAATACATCTCTGAAGTTTAAAAACTTTAAAAATATAATAAACTAACATACTGAAAGAAGGAATTTTAGAACAAGTCAGCAATTTCGATTTATTGCAATATAGTCTGAAAATAAATCTTTATACAGTTTCTATAAGTTTTATTTTATTTTTATTATTTTTATAAATAAGTATATATACATATTTTCTACAAAGTTTTAATTCCTTAATACATTCTTTTTAGTTTTAGAATTACAAACATTTATGTTTCATTTTTCTCATTTCCATTCATTTTTCTCGATACATTTCTTTCTTTTTATTGATATTTAATGCATTATTCCCTTCTCAAATAGCATGGCATTTAGACAGTATTTTTATTTTTACTTTTAGAACATTTTTTTATCTGGCAAGGAATTTTGATCAACAGTAAAATCATCTCAGAAAAAGAGACACGTCATCATGCCAGGAGCTTATCTTTAATTCATATCCCTTGAGAGAGAAATGTAATTAAAAATAAGGATTAATTCATTACTGTTATGACACACAATATGAAAAGAATATGATTTATGCAAATCCTCCAAAATAACAACATGGTTTATTCAAATTTAGCATTGATATTGTTGACAAGAAAGATGCTTTTTGTATGGACTATATGTGTCCAAAAATCAATTCACCATATACTGTAAATGTCTTCGAATATCATATACTTTGGCATTATAATGTACAGCACTAGGCGACCTATGGCCTATGACTAGATTATATGCCCACCTAGTGCCTATTCCTAGCTTCAGAATTACCTAGTGAATACCACGATCATAAATTTTGCATGTTGGTGTAATTTAATTGTATAATCGTTGCTATCACTTTCTGTACAGTATAAATAAAAGAAAATAAATTTTTAGTAATTAATTAGCCTATAGAGAATAATAAATTTTATCTTATAAATGAACAAATTGTATAAATAAAATACAATATTCGCCATTAAATCCCTTGCATTGCAAATCATATTTAAATTATAAAAATCCATAAAAAGGAATATGATTTACAAAATGCATCAAAAGATCGCAACCAACAAAATTCGTTTAAAAGTATATCAACACATTAAAAGGATATAATTTACACGATATCCATGCTAGTGACTCTTTTATTGGAATTACAAAAACACAATGGAATAGTTTGATTTACGAAAGTCTACAGAACAAGTTTGATTAATACCAATCCTCCTTATGCAGCTTTTATAGAGACACAAATAACACAAAGGATTCGATTTGGATAATAAATATGCATAATATTAGGGATTAATATAATTAAAATTGAAATGCCAATATGTTAGGATCACAGAAGGAGTTAACAAAGTAGATTTAAACTACACAAATCCATAAGATGAAATTTAGGAAATCCATCAAAAGATTATTTACTTAAAAATTCCATTAATCATCGTAACTTATATGATCCATCAAATGGTTTTAATTTGTACAAACTAATTAATTCGTATGAACTACAAAGTTCAGTAAAAAGAGTAAGATTTATGCAAAATCCATAAAATCAATAAGATTAATGCAAATTCCTCTTATAAAGCCACGAAGAAAATTAGTGTTACAAAGGATTTGATGTGGTAAAGCAAATGTATAATTTTCAGCAAACTGAAAATAATTGAATAACTTTTAAACTGAAATTGCAAACCATTAGAATTTACAAAGAAGATGTGGAAATTTTTGCAAAGTCCTTAAAAGTCATTTTCTTATCTTTTATGCTTCTTTTTTTCAAGGTTATTATTTATTTTCATACAAGAGACCAATACTGCTAAAGGTTTATTTTCTTTTAGTATCATAATTGTAACGTTAACTAGCCTTTGTAGTTACCTAAGTTTTTTTAACTTCTTTACTGGTGCAATAGAATCGTGATGGGCACAGGCCGTCTGCCGACTGGCTGATTACTTTTATTAAAGATTATTTTATGTTTTTGAATGTTAAAATAATATTTTAAAAATCTTAAGTATTTTATTTAAAAATTCTAACTCATCAGAAATATACTTTTTCAATGGCGCGACAGATCCATGGTGAGCCAAGGCATTCTGCCAGATTTCGAAACATGAGATAATGTTTTGTTTTTTAAGGTGTAGGGTTGTCAGCTTAATCTCGCTTTATGTTCTACAGCCATATTATATCATGACTTACTATTTAAAGTGGATTTCGAACCACTACAAACATCCATGGTACCACCGCGACATGAGCCCGAAATTTGTAGCGAAGAGAACAAGAACGCTAGTCACTCGTTCCATTAGAACCCCATATGTTTTTGTGTTAGGTTTAATATCAAATAAAGTTACTTTGTGATATTATAAACAAAATCATAAAATTATGTAGATTTTATAAATATACATATTATTCTAAACCTCTTAGGATCTTATTTTGAAAAAAAAAAAAGGAGGTTGTTCATTATAATACATAGAAACTCTTCTTTAAAATTCGACGAACTTATTGATTGTGTTAATATTTAAGACAAAAATTAGGTAGCAATATCTTATTTTATTCCTCATCTATAATTATAGTATTGAAATTTGAATCTAATATATAAATTAAAGTTATAAAACTTATTGATTTCTCTACGAGAAACTATGTTTTAAATAAAATGGTTTATTTAAAATATGCACCAACAAAATATTCCGTAACGCATCGAATCACCGAAGTGTTTAATTTCATTTGAAATGATTAATACGGAAAGAAAGAGCCTCGAATCAAGTATGATGCGTTAAGTGGCATATAGGTTTAATCAAAAATTCCTTGAAACAGTATCCCAAGAAAAATCAAGATAAAATAAATTGATTTGAGTAATCCACATTGTGATGGAAGCAACAAAGAAAATTTGATTAAATCTACCTTTTGAAATGGGTAGGATTATCAGAGCAATTTTACATGTGCAACCTGAGACATTGTAAGAAAATATCGATCCAAAAAAGAAGCAAAAAGCCATTCGATCGAGAATTTAATAAATGAAATCAAAATCCAAATTCGAGAGAGAAGAAGAAAAATATAAAGAAACTCAGAGAAGTTTCTTCGCAATTTTAATCAAACTGAAAGAGTTTTCTTTTAGCCTCGAAATGGCAAGTCGAACCAATTATTTGAGATGGAGAACTAAAAATTCTTAACTGGGAAAAAGAAATTAAATTTGGATTAAAAATAATAAGTGTGCTTTTGTTTAAGTTGAAACAAATTACAATTATACGATGAATTAATGTTATAATTTTTTTCTCAGCGTTACATCTTTAACACATTTGATGTAATGGCATACTTTGACAAAAAGAAACTTGCAAAACTATCTGTGAAAAAATTCCGTGATTTTAAAATATATTCTGAAAAATCATTTATAAAATATATAATATCCTTTTCTCTGTGCTTTTTTGTGCTCTAATCAAAATTAATTCAAGATATCTAATAAGGCATTTATTTTCCCCTTTTATCTGAAAGAAAAGTTTTGTAAATAAAGTTGTATAATTAACATTTTTTTAACATAAACGGTGTAAAAGTAGATTCAATATATCTTTATATTATTTATGCTTATGTTTTTTTTTACCTATTTGTATAGTTGTTGATCAGATTAAAATTGTCCATTTCATGTTGAAACAATAATTAATTTTTTTGTTAAATTCCATGATAGATATTTTATTAATCCATGAAATATTAATATATTTAATAATTAAAATGTTCATTCACAAAAAACAAATATGTTTTGAACTTAGCATGGACATCAAAATTATTCGAATAAATCTCCATTCTTCAAATAAATCAACAATTCTTATAACATCAATATTATTGGAATAAATCAAGGATCCATCTAACATCAACATTATTTGAATAAATCTATATTATTCAAATAAAACAACGATTCCCATAACATCAACATTATTCGAGTAAATCTACATCATTCTAACAAATCTATATTATTCAAAAAAATCAACGATTCTTATAACATCAGCATTATTCAAATAAAACAACGATTCATGTACTAACAAAATCAGTCATTTCTATTAGTACATGAATCTTACTTTAACTAGTTTGAAACGCCATTTTAAATAAGTATCTTCATTTTTATAACAGGGCGTACATTTTATATTTTCAATTATGTGAGATTTAATAATGTTTATTATTAAATTACTTAATAAACATTGAGCAAAGCCATCGCCAAAAGCCAAAATCATTGAGCCATCGTTATCAAAATATTCTTTTAATTTATTGTAGAAACACAACACATATTTTTTTAATAGATGTTGCAATGCAATGTTGCTAAGCTTTATATTTTTTGCTAGGATTAAAATTAAATCTAGTTACATCACGAAATTTTAAGCAAAACAATTAAATTTTTTGTATCAATATATTTATTATTCCTGAAACCTGATTAAAGTATTTAGAACAAAAGAGATAAATGGATAATAATATTCAGAAAAGTTACCTTAAATTTTTACTGTAAAATTAAAGATTATACCATCAATTAATATATACGTTACTACAGCAATAGTATATTTTTGTGCCTTTATAATGAAAATATTTTTCAAAAATTCAATACTTGTAAAAAATTATAATCCAAATTATTCAGATTTTTCATATTATGTAATCAACTTATAAATTATTCCTGAGATAAAAATAATTATTCAGCATTAATGACTAATATTCATAAGCTTATTTCTAAAATTATAAAAATATATCATTTTGAAAAAAAAGGACGTACTATAAAAGTATCTAATTTATTTCCTGTCTCTAGCTTTCCAAAAATTCTTGATGAAAAAATATTATTCCAAAATTTTTTTAAAAAATAAAGATTTTTTTTTGACTTAGCTCCAAATAATTTTTTATATTTTTTTATATATATATATAATGATAATATTTTTCCTAAAATTATTTTTATAGTTGTCTCATTTATTAAGGATTAATAGTAGTTAATATTAGCTTTTATTCTAAACAAAGAGCTTTACAGTTGCATACCTTTTTTTTTTTGTATTGCATAAAACATAGAATCAAAAATCCCATTAGGATTTTTGCTATTTTTATATAAATTTCTGAAAAGCGTTATATCCGTACATTAAGTTATTTTTAAATATTAGTATAAATAAATAAATAAAATATGCTAGACGTCTCATTTTTTTTTTTATTACTAAAGTGAAAGAAAATTTTTAAATTTAAAATGGATAAATCTGTTTATAAAATGATCAAAATTTCGTTAGAAAACATATCAAAATTAAAAAAATTACATTTCAGGTAATTAAATCTCACTTCACATTTAATTTATACATTATAACATATTCTTATATTTCAGTTATTTAAAAAATGAATTTATGTAAATAAAATCATCATTACCATCTTATTATCGAAATATGGTTTTAAATTGTATTCGAAATTATGCGTAGTAAAAAAATCATCCATTGCCACTTAAAATACCCAGTCGCTACTTCGAAATATTCTAATTGCTAACAATATGTTTCATAGGATTGATTTATATTTCTTAATTATAATATTAATTATTATTTATACATTAAAAACCAAATTAATAATATTTATATTTCATATTAAGATTTAATTTTATGTATTTTTAGCTATATTCTTGACATACTTTTAAAAAAGAAAGAAAAAAAACTATTATTAAAATGAAAATACATAATTGAAAATATCGTTTGTAAATTTTTCTTCATCGTTATCGTTTCTTAGTTTTCAACTTTTCTTAAGGTAAAAAAAAAAAATGGAAATATCTTTTTTATAAAATAAATAACATTCAACTTTATGATTTTAATTAGATGTGTTCTAATTAAAATTAATTGTCTTTTAGATATTTAATTGTTGTTTAAATTTCAGTTCTCCTAATTGGAAAAATTTATAAGACGGAAAAAAAAATTAAAATAATAATGGTAAATATTTTTCATAGTTTTTAGCAAAAAAACAGTATAAAAAGACTAATGGTTCTACATTTCTTTAAATATTGTACTTTTTAGCAGCGTTTTTTTTTCCTTTTTAGAGTTACGGAAGTTGATCAGAGAAAAACTCTTTAATTAGTGTAAAACTCTAATTAGTGTAATTAAGTGTAATTTTTAACTTAAACGTGTAGTTTTTAAATTTAATTAATGTTAATTGGACAAAAATTAAAATTTATTTAAAATTAATTATTAATTATTAAAATATATTAACATATTCATACTAAATAAAATAATAATTGTAAAAACCTAATTAATATTCTAACTGCTACAAAAGAAGTAATCAGTCTGTAACTAAGTGCTCTAATATTAATACTGAGTACAGTACTTATAATGCACGAATTAATTTGCAAAAACTGCTATTGTTATATAGATCATGTATTTTTTTTTAAATGAAGTGTACAAGGAATATTTCTGCCCCACAAATCATGACACCAGATTTACAAAAGTAAGTAATAAATCAATGATAAAATAATTAAAACAAATTATTGGCAAGTTGAAAATATAAATAAAATAGGAGTATCTTATTAGCATGTGGACAAAAATTTGGTAACCCTTTAACTTTTTGAATTGCCATTTCATTCCTTAAATTATATCTAGGATGTTCAAACCCCTATCAGTTAAAAAGAATATCCATTTTATGCGCTAAATCTACATTGGAATTGCGTAGATTAGTTGAACATAATTTAAATGAGTTTTTATAAATTATGCAGCACAAATTAGTATAAAAATAAGTAGGGCGAAACCTTTTTGGAATAGATCGAATGTATTTTTCGTGATAGAGCTAGTGGATGATACTATGGACAATTTATACAACAGATTAATGGTTTTATCTTCGATAGTCTTTTCGTAATGGTACATTAACATTCATACATCATTCATACTGAATTCATATCATGAATTCATGAATGCATCAATGATATTCACACATCATTCATTTATTCCTTAGCCCTCATTATTCACATATATATCTCTTCAAAGCCATTATAAAACTTTTTATGTGTCATTCGCTAATTCAAAATTTATTATTAAACTAAAGGTAAATTAAGGTACTAACTAGGTGCGTTAACTTGTTGACATTTCTAATTTGCTATTACAGGATATTTTAATTTATATAATTTTAATTCATATGCAAGATATTTTTAATTCACAACGTTTCTGAAACTTTAATATTAATTGAAAACTTTATGAAGAAAAATTACCATAAGTAAAACATCTCACCATTTTAGTTTTAAAATTATATTTGTTTGAAAGCTATTATGGGGTCGTTTAGTAAAGTAAAACTAATACTAATAATCTTTTCATAAATTATAGTGAATTTTTAAATGAATAAAGTAAGAAATTGAAAAAAAAAAAATCGTAAATAAAATATTTTCCTCTTCAGTTATGAAAATATTGTTAGTTCCTTGAGCATTGAAGAGTTAAATCAACAAATTTTTTTTATAATATGGCAGGATGAGATGTAAAACACATATAAATATATTTTCTTTGATAAAAAAATTGTCATTTTACAAAAAAAAAAAAAAAAAAAAATAAATAAATAAATTAACTTAAATAAAAATAAAAAAAAACCTATTTGTGAATATTTTAATAGAGCTGCAAGTTCTATTGAATGAATCAAGCATACATTATAAATATCGATTTTTTTTTTTAATTTCTGAAAATTCTATTACTAGGAAAATCTAGTTCACATTTCTAATTTGCTGCTACAAGATATTTTAATTGACAGAATTTTAACTTGCATACAAGATATTTTAATTCATAATGTTTCCGAAACATTAATATTAATTGAAAATTTTATGAAGAGAAATTACCATAATTAAAACGCTTAGTTATTTCAGTTTTAAAATTAAACTATTTAAAAGCTAACATAATGTTATTTAGAAAATAAATAAATAAAAAAAAAAGTAATGATCTTCTAACAAATACTGGTGAATTTTTAAATCAAGAAAATAAGAAATTGAAGAAAAATCATACATAAAATAGTTACCAAAATAGTGTTCGTTTCTTGTGAACTGAAGAGTTAAGCCAACAACATTTTAATAATGTGGCATGTCAAAATGCAAAAAAAAATACACAAATATAATTTCTTCCTAAAATTGGCCACATATTGGTGAATATTTTTAATAGAGCTGCAAGTTCCGTTGAGCGATTCAAGCATTCATTATATATACAAATTTTTTTTAAATTTCTGAAAGACCTGTTATTTATAAAATAATTCGAGGGCGTTGCTTTAAAAGCTGGTTGAAAAATTTTAAATTGAAGCAGCAAGTTGGAACATTCAAGGCAGCTCACCATGTTGACAAAGTTATCATGAAGAGAAAAAAAAAAAAATAAGTGAATATTTCCTTCATAAAATGAAAAAACGGCATAGCAAAAGACTAAAATTTCTATTTTTAGTTCAATAAAAAAAAGATTTATGATCTCCAAAAATAAGAATTATTTTACTAGTGCATTTTAGAATTTTTAGAATAAGATGAAAATATTAGAATAGATAATTTTTAGATTAAAATAGTGTAAATTAAAAATTAGTATTAAATGGATTAAAATAATTAAGCTATGATAAATATGAAATATAGAGTTATGAAAAATGATAGTAAGACAAAAAATATGGAAAATTAAAATCAACAATAATAAATTATGAATCATATTTATTATACTGAAGCAAAAATAATTAAGATTTTGAGAAAATAAATACTAATAAAATAGTAGTAATAATATTTTTTTCTCTAATGCAGCTGACAAATACTTAGACATGATCTACATACTTATCCTTATCAAATACTTAGACATGTTGTATTTTATACCATAAGCAAGCGCTGCACCGAAGTTACTCACTTAGCACTACCCATGGTGTGTGTGTAGCTTAGGATAAGCTACGAACAACGAGTAACAATACCCCGCAACGCTGTACGATCCTATTAGACATGGAACTACGGTTTAAAGTGGATTCTGAACCACTACAAACATTCATGGAACCGCCGGGACTCGAACTCAAAACCTGGGGTCCCGAGCTCCAGAGCGCTATCCACCTGGCTATCAGGCCCCAGTTATTCCAATTAATTATTATATATATATATTTTGTTTTATTTATGTATTTTTGTTGTTGTTTTCATATTTCGATTTTTTTATGAGCAAAAAATGTATAGCTATGTTTTATTTTTATTCTAAAAAACAGGTACAAGTTTTATTATTTGTATTTTTTGTGAGCCTGTATTATTTATTTGTTTATTTCGTATGGTTAATAGAGACACAAATTTTTAAAATGATGCCCCTTGGGACATTTGGCCAAATCGAAATCTAAAATTACAATAAATAAAGCCGAAACCATAAAAAATAAGCCTCATTCCGACGAGAATAAGGTTATTCCATTTCTTTCTCGCGTCTTCTGAAACCTCAAATTCCTGTTTTTTACACAAACTTTGAGAAGGCATAAAAAGGTGCTGCATGGAATATTGTTTCCGTGGCAAAATAAAACGCTCGTAGAAAGATACTCGAAACACAAAAACTTAAAGAAAGATGGCGCGTCTCGAAGTTCAGAAAAAAAAAGAACTTTCGAAGAGAATGGGGTCCAATAAATTCTTTTTCTTGGGCGTTTGAGCAATTCTTGGAGGAGTTTCATTTTTATGACTTTTTTTCAGCATAATGTCCCTGCATATCTTTGCTCGACAGAAGGCAACATTCGCTGCAGGAATTTTTCGCATGTAAATGCAAATTATGAGTATCTCTGCATAATTAGCATTTCTGGTAGAATAATTTTTGCCCACCATAAATTAAATTGTTATTTATTTAATGAAAATTTAATGCCTCTAAAGAATTGTTTACAATGTTTAAAAATGCTGAGGTTCTCAGAAAAGTAACATTGCTATTTAAGTGTAACATTATGTTTTATTCCTAATTCAAAAATTAATTTGAAATAAACAAAAAACAAATGTAATTAGATATAAAAATATAAATAATGAACGCAATGAGATTTTAAAAATGTAAACAATAAACGCAATGACATTTAAAAATGTAAATAATAAACGCAATGATATCTAGAAGTATAAATATTAAACGCAATAATATGAAAAAATATAAATAATGAACGCAATGATATGAAACAATTATAAGTAATAAACTTAATGAGATTTTGAAAATATAAATGATGAACGCAATGAGCATTTTAAATATATAAATAATAAATGCAATATTTAAAAATACAAATAATAAACGCAATGATATTTAAATATATAAATAATAAACGCAATTAGATTTAAAAAATATAAATAATAAAAGCAATAACATTTAAAAACATAAATAATAAACACAATGAGATTTAAAAAATATAAATAATAAGCATAATGATATGAAAAAATTATAAGTAATAAATGCAATGATATATAAAAATAAGACTAAAGGAAAATAAGATAAATATAAGACTGTCAATGCTATATAGAAATATTAAGATGTCCCCACTAAATATCCAATACTTATAGAATATATTGCTGACTGGTAGAGCTTGGGAAAAAAATCGATAAACTATTTGCGATAAAATAATATCGTATTGCTGAAATATAAAAAAAGACATTGTTCGGAAATTCATAAAAAATTAAGTAATATTAACTATAGAAGTATAAATATATGAAATAAAAGAATTTTTAATGATTTATTAATTTTAATGATAAGATATATTTTGTACTTTATAGAGAAGAAGCTTAAATTTTACTAAAATTTGAATTGTATCAGTAAGATGCTGTTTAGAAAATATTTGGAATAACTAAGAGCAAATAATTATAAAAAATACATTGTATGCCTTTAAACTTCAAAAACTTTAATACAATGAATTTTACAAGTTCATTATTATGCTACTCAATTATTTTACTACCCATTATACAAGAAATAAGAAGACATTTTTAAAAATAAAAAGCGAATTCTATTCATCATGAAATTCGTAAATTTCAAATCAAGCAAATAAATATAATTAGACATTTAAATAAATGCAAATTCAATTCCCGAATAATATTCCCTTTACATGGAAGTAGATACATTTGAAAACATCACATTAAGTAGTATTGTATTGATAACGAAATATATTATAACAAATATGCAAATTATTCGGCAGAGAATTGTTCCACTTTCAACATTGTATGGCAGATAATTCCTTTGTTAAAATATATTTAGTATTAATTAATTGTATCACATAAATATGTCATTTTGTTTTGATGCAACTTATTGTCTTATACTACAGTAAATTTATGGGAAATATTTGCTTTCTTTAAAATAAATATAAGAATGCAATTAGTATTATTACTTATATTAATTGTAACTTATTTGTGTTAATCGGATTATTTCTCGACTCTTAAATATATTATTAAAAACAAATTATCACATTAATTAGGTGAGATAGAGATAGAGGGCAAAACTTTTAATATTTAATATTTTATATTGTGTTAATAATTCACTTAACACAAATTATATTTAATTAAATTTTTATTACAGGAATTAGTATCTTTAACGGATATAATTATAATATAAAATAGAAGAACCTCCGTATCTTCTTCATACTAAACAGTATAAAATAAATAGTTTATAGATGTATATTAATTACTATAATAAATATATATTATTGTTATAATGATATATTAAACTACTTGATGAATAGCACTTTATCCACGTTGGAAACGTTAAATATTTTGACTGAATAGTCTTTTCTTTTGGTAGAATGAAAATAAGAATATGATGGAGTATTATTACTAATCAGAACAGCATTATGCGTAAAGCATAGTAAGACTACATGGAGCTCCCTGGTAAATGCTGAATCTGCTACATCTCCACTGTTTTTTTTTTTTTTTTTTTTTTTTGACATATTAAATTATTTGAGTTTATAAAGTAACAATATATCTCAGCTTTTAGCCTAACTTTTGTATCAATGTTAATATTATTATTGCAGTGATATTTTGGTTGTTTTCTAAATATTGGTAGGTCATGTGTTTCACTTATCTATACTCCGAAGAGCTCATCGATATGTAATGAGTGGGAATCATTGCCTTCAGAAGGATATTTAGGAATAACTGGCCCGCATGTGCTTGTCGTACCGGAGAAAATTTGAAAAATACACATATGCATTACTATTTGTTAAGCACATATGTATAACTATTGATGAGATACATTTTGCGCAGATTATCACATTTTTAAATAAAACACCTACAACGAACACCACCAGCGGATTAGAACCGGAATTCTTCAAGAGCTCCACGCAATACCACCGGTATATTAGTTGAATATTAAATTTGAAATACAAACATAATTGTAATAGTCAGAATAATCTAATTTATAACTGATTTTATTTAATATAGTTTTAACGATTTTTCTTCTTCATAGACGCAACAGCCCCATGCTGGCAGGGGCAGAGTTTGAGACAAGGAATGTTTTCTTTTTCAATACAGGGATGTCAACCCCACGCCCAATAGTCATGTTAGACAGGGACCTACGGTTTAAAGTGTGTTGAGAACCACTGTAAGCTTCCATGGCACTGGCGGGACTTGGAACCGTAACTGGTGGCACCTAGAGCAAGTCGCTCGGCTATCAGGCCCCAGTTTTTATTATTATCCAATGTTAAATATATCCTAATATCTTGCGCTTGTACCATATTATGATAATTATAAATAAAAATTTCTAACAATTATTTTTGGTGAAGTGGGAATTAATATTTGAAAATAACACTGAATGGTACAAAATAAATAACTTAAAATCTATAGTAATTACAATAATAAATATATAGCATTGTAATATTAGGGAATTAAAAAATGTCTTTTTGCCAAGGGAGAGTGTTTGAAAATAACACTAATATGTATAAAATAAATAGCTTATAAATATATGGTAATTGCTATAATGAACCTATAGTAATTCTAAAAATTACCTTTGGCCAAGCGGCAAATATTAGAAAATAACATTAAAAATATAAATCAAATAATTTATAAATGCAAAATAATTATTATCATAAATAAAGAGGAATTCTAAAAATATTTGGTAAAAGTTAAATATATTTGAAAATAATGGCCAACTGCATAAAATAAGTGGCTTATAAATATAATAATTATATAATAATTACAATAATTAAAGATTATATTAAAATATACAATAATTACTAAAATAAATGTAGAAAGAGGAATTCTACAAAATTATCTTTAGTCAAGTGAAAAATATTTGAAAATGTGCCTAAATAATAAAAAAAAATAAATAACTTATTTTAAAGCGAAGTCAATAAACAAATAAGAGTAAAATAAATAACAAAAAAATTCCAAATTTCTCGTTTTAGACTTGTTTCGAAATGCTTAATATTAAAAATGTATCATAATCAATGAGGAAGTATTTGAATATTAAACTAAAAAGCACAAAATAAATAGTTTATAAATGCATAGGAATTAATATATGTAGTAATTTTAAAAATTATCTTTGGGTAATTGGGAAGTAATCAGAAAATAACCCTAAACAGTGCAAAATATTATAAATCTAAAATAATTACTATAATAAATATACTATCAATGTAATATAAGTAATTCTAAAACTGTGTTTTATTCAAGGTAGAGTATTTGAAAATAACACTAAAAAGTACAATATAAATAGATTAAAAATGCATGGTAAATATTATAAAAGACCCATAATAATTCTAAATATTACCTTTAGGAAAGTGGGAATGTATAAAGAAAATAACACTAAAATACAGTTTAAAAAATAGCCTACAAATGAAAATTAATCATTTGTAATGAAATATAGAGGAATTCTAAAAATTACATCTTGTTAAGTGTGACGCAAATGAAAATAATTGTAAATAGAATAAAATAAATAGCTTATAAATATAGTAATTATATAGTAAGTACAAATAACTAAAAGATTATATTTAAAATATACATTAATTAGCAAAATAAATATTAGTAATTCTACTAAATTATATTTGGTCAAGTGAAAATATTTGAAATTGAGGCTAAACAAAATAAAAATAAATAGCTTGTTTTAAAACGAAGTCAATAAACAAACGTGTGTAAAATAAATAATAGAAAAAATTCAAAATTTCCCATTTTTAGACTTGTTTCGAAAGCAATTAAAAGTTAATTGCGCAAACATAATGAAAAAAAAAAAAATTCAAGAAGAATTTCTTGAATTTTTAAAAATATGCAATAATTAGTCAAATACATATAAAATAATTCTACAAAATTATGTTTGGACAAGTGAAAATATTTGAAATTGAGACTGAACAATAAAAAAAAAAAATAGCTTGTTTTAAAACTAAGTCAATAAACAATCTAGTGTAAAAAATAAATAACAAAAAAATTCCAAATTTTCGTTTTAGACTTGTTTCGAAAGCAATTAAAAGTTAATTGCGCAAACATAATGCAAAAAAGAAAAAAAAATTAAGAAGAATTTCTTGAGTTTTGAAAGACTCGAACTAATAACATGGACTAGGTGCAGATGCAAATTCTTTCATTTAATATCACGCTTCAACAATAGGGGGATTTGTTATAAATTACATTTCTAAAATTTCATTCGCTAATTAGTGCAAAACATTTATCAAAAACCGTTTTTTTTTTTTAAATTTACGGCGATATTAAGACAAGTAATTATAAGTATCTCGCTCGTGTAAACAGAGAAAGAAAGTAAAAGTTAACGTCCAAATACATTTACTTTAAAAAAATCAATTATTCTGTAATGAATGGAGACACTGGACGGAAAAGATTAAGTTTTTAATTTTTCTTGCTAATTAAACAAAAGTTATAGATAATACTTGCTATACTAGTGAAAATAAAGCATTTTTTAAAAAAAATACATAAATTATTTGCTTTATTTCGTAAAATAAGATTGTGAATAATTTCTGTAATTGTATCCTGGTTTTTTCATATGTGTGATATAAACTTATTAATGTTAAGCAATCATAGCATATTTACTGTTTAAAATTTTAAATACTTTTTACATTTTCAATCTACAGTAATTACTATAACAAATATATAATATTGTAATATTATTAATATTAATGATATTTTTATCAATGGGGAGTATTTGGAAAATAACACTAAAAAGCACAAAATAAATAGTTTATAAATACATGGTAATTACTATAACAGACATGTAGTAATACTACAAATTACCTTTGGTTAAGTGGGAAGTAATAGAAAATAACACTAAACAGTACAAAATAATTAACTTATCTATCTAAAGTAATTACTATAAATATATAGCATTGTAATATTAGTAATTCCAAAAATGTATTTTAGTCAATGAGGTGTATTGATAATAATATTAAAAAGTACAAGTTTAAAAATGTATGGTAATTACTATAATAGACCATAGTAATTCTAAAAATTACCTTTGGTTAAATGGGAAATATTAGAAAATAACACTAAAAATACATGTATAAAAATAGCCTACAAATGCAAAATAACTGCTAATAATAAATATTGAGGAATTCTAAAAACTACATTTGATTAAGTGGGATGTATATAAAAATAATGGTAAGCATGATAAAATAAATATCTTATAAATATAGTAATTATGTACTAAATAAAATAAAAGATTATATTTAAAAATATGCAATAATTAGTCAAATAAATATAAAATAATTCTACAAAATTATGTTTGGTCAAGTGAAAATATTTGAAATTGAGACTAAACAATATAAAAAAAAAAATAGCTTGTTTTAAAACTAAGTCAATAAAAAATCTAGTGTAAAATAAATAACAAAAAAAATTCCAAATTTCCCATTTTAGACTTGTTTCGAAAGCAATTAAAAGTTAATTGCGCAAACATAATGCAAAAAAAAAAAATTAAGAAGAATTTCTTGAAAGTTTTGAAAGACTCGAAACTAATAACTTCGACTAGGTGCTGATGCAAAATTCTTTCATTTAATATCACGCTTCAACAATAGGGGGATTTGTTATAAATTACATTTCTAAAATTTCATTCGCTAATTAGTGCAAAACATTTATCAAAAACCTTTTTTTTTTTTTAATTTACTGCGATATTAAGACAAGTAATTACGAGTATCTCGCTCGTGTAAACAAAGAAAGAAAAAAAAGTTAACGTCGAAATACATTTACTTTAAAAATCAATTATTCTGTAATGAATGGAGACACTGAAGGGAAAATTAAGTTTTTAATTTTTCTTCCTAATTAAACAAATGTTATAGATAGCAGTCGCTATACTAGTAAAAATAAAGCATTTTTAAAAGAAAATTTACATAAATTATTTGCTTTATTTCGTATGATAAGATTGTTAATAATTTCTGTAATTGAATCCCTGGGTTTTTTTACATGCATCATATAAACTTATTAATGTCAAGCAATCATATTTACTGTTTAAGATTTTAAATCACTTTTTAACATTTTAAATCTACAGTAACTACTATAACAAATATATAATATTGTAATATTAGTAATATTAAAAATATTTATAATCAATGGGGTATATTTTAAAATAATACTAAAGAATACAAAATAAATAGTTTATAAATACATGGTAATTACTATAACAAACATGTAGTAATTCTAAAAATTAACTTTGCCTAGGGGGAAGTAATAGAACATAATACTACACAGTACAAAATAATTAACTTATAAGTCTAAAGTAATTACTATAATAAATACATAGCATTGTAATATTAGTAATTCAAAAAATGTATTTTAATTAAGAATGAGTATTTGATAATAACGCTAAAAAATACAAGATTATATTAAAAATGTATGGTAATTAGCATAATAGACCTATAGTAATTCTAAAAATTGCCTTTGGTCAAATGGGAAATGTTAGAAAATAACACCAAAAATACATGTATAAAAATAGCCTACAAATACAAAATAATTGCTATAATAAATATAGAGGAATTCTAAAAATATTATTTGATTAAGTGCTATGTATATGAAAATAACTGTAGACAGCATAAATAAATAGCTTATAAATATAGTAATTGCAAATAAACTAAAGATTATATTAAAATATACAATAATTACTAAAATAAATGTAGAAATAGCATTTACAAATTTATCTTATGGTCAAGTGAAAAATATTTGAAATGGAGACTAAACAATATAAAAAAAAAAAAATAGCATGCTTTAAAACGAAGTCAATAAACAAAATAAAGTGTAAAATAAATAACAAAAAAATTCAAAATTTCCCATTTTAGAGTTGTTTCGAAAGCAATTAAAAGTTAATTGCGCAAACATAATGTAAAAAAACAGAAGATTTAAGAAGAATTTCTTGAGTTTTGAAAGACTCGATACTAATAACATCGACTAGGTGCTGATGCAAATTCTTTCATTTAATATCACGCTTCAACAATAGGGGGATTTGTTATAAATTACATTTCTAAAATTTCATTCGCTAATTAGTGCAAAACATTTATCAAAAACCGTTTTTTTTTTTTTAATTTATTGCGATATTAAGACAAGTAATTATAAGTATCTCGCTCCTGTAATCAGAGAAAGAAAGAAAAAGTTAACGTCGAAATACATTTACTTTAAAAATCAATTATTCTGTAATGAAGGGAGACACTGGAGGGAAAAATTAAGTTTTTAATTTTTCTTGCTAATTAAACAAATGTTATAGATAGCAGTCGCTATACTAGTAAAAATAAAGCATTTTTAAAAGAAAATTTACATAAATTATTTGCTTTATTTCGTATGATAAGATTGTTAATAATTTCTATAATTGAATCTTTTGTTTTTTTACATGCATAATCTAAACTTATTAATGTTAAGTATTCTTATTTACAGTTTAAAATTTTTAATTATTTTTAGTATTTTTAATTATGATATTTCCTCTACATTTAACAAACTGTTCTTTTATAAACTGTATTATATATTAGATTATAAAAGAACAGACTGTATATAGATAATATTTTATCTATATATGTATATATAACTATAAGTATTTTATATTTTATGAAACTCATTTCTTCGCAATAAAGCCTAATATTTCTGTATTATTTTGAAAAACAGTGCCTTTTACTGACCATATGATAAAAACAGCTAATCTTAAATAAATTAGCTGTTTTAATTAATTCCATTAATTAAAAGAGCTAATTTATTTAATGCCATTGATTTTGATAATGCCATTAATTGTGTTATTTTTAAATATTATTTTAACAATGAGCCTAGATGTTATTTATTGCCAAAACATTAAGATATTTTATATTTAAAAAAACGCATTTCATTGCAATAAAGCCTAATATTATTTCAATATAAAGCCTAATATAATATCAATTATTTTAATAAAAAAACAGAGAACATTTTACTGACCGTATGATAAAAACACCGCTAATGTGAAATAAATTAGCTGATTAACAATGTGCTTAAATGTTGTTTATTGCCATGCCGAAAATATTAAGATATTTTATGTTTAAAAACTTATTTAATTGCAATATAGCCTAATCATATATCAATATATAAAGAATTATATTAATATAAAGCCTGATATAATATCAATTATTTTAATAAAAAACAGCAGTGCGTTTTATTGACCATATGATAAAAACAGCTAATCTTAAATAAATTACTGTTTTAATTAATGTCATTAATTAAAACAGCTAATTTATTTAATGCCTTTGATTTTGTTATATTTTCTAATAAAATATTATTTCAACAATGAGCCTAAATGTTTTTATTGCCAAACTGAAAACATTAGGATATTTTATATTAAACAAATATTTCATTTTACTAAAACCTAATTTTTCACAATTATTTTAATAAAAAAAAAAAACCGTAGTGCCTTTTACTAACCATATGATAAGCAAAATTAGCTAATCTATTAAAAAATTATTTCAGCATTAAAGTGTCTAATTGTAGTTTATGATCATAACAAAAACACTAAGGTATTTTATATTAAAAAAAAACTTATTTCATTAAAATAAAGCCTAATATTTCTAAAATATTTTGATAAAAAAAAGCGCATTTTACTGATTGTATAATAAAAAAAATAGCTAACCTTTATTAATATGTCTTTTAATAAGGATTCTAATTTTTTCCGCACAGAAAAACATTGATGGTAAAAAGTTCACAGATAGCATTATTTTACACAATTAATAAATGCACTCAATTGAAAAAAAAAAACAGTTTACAGATGCTTTTTATATGGAAGCTCAAAAGATAAAAAATTAAGTATTTCATGCCATAATGGGTTATTAATACACCAAAAAATGCTTTCTTTTTACGGGTAGAGTTATCAGCATTACGCTTTTCAGTCGTATTAGACAGGGACTTACGGCTTAAATTGGATTTATAATCACTACAAATATCCATAGCATCGCCAGAACTCGAACCCGAAACTTGTAGCACAGAGCGCTTGTCACTCAGCCATCAGAACCAACGTTACAAACACACATGTACATTTTCGATCGGTTCTGAAGATTTCTTCTTGTTATTTTAATTTTTGTGATATTGATTACAAATTGTTTTTTCGCATTTAAAATACATATAACAAAAACATATAATTTTCATTCAATAGAGAGTTCCATCAGTAAATTATGTGGCGATTCAATTGAATGCTATTGCAGATCAAAAATAATTTTAATAAATTATAACTGGAATTCCTTTTTAAAGTATTAGAACCGCAATATTTGTATTTCGACATATTGCGATTGCACCCGAAATCAAAGCAATAAATTTCCTGTCTTTCATTTTATTTGAGCCTCTATTTCACTGCCAACTGCATCTTGACTTCAACATCTTTGGTGACTTTAAAGAAATGAATATATATTTTGGAGTTTGTATTTGTTTCCAATTCCATTCCAGAAAGATGGCGTGAGAAATCTTTTGTGACTTGCGACGTTTATTTTTATTTAATTTTCCAACTTTCTGATGCTATTTTTTTTCATTCTGTTATTTCCATCTCCAGGAGAAATTTGTTGGAACTTTCCATCTATTTAACAAGAAATCTCGAATTTCGGATCGAAGTTGTTTTAATTTTTCTTCTATTCCCCCGCGGAGAGAGGGTTGTCGATATTGAACTTTTTCGCCATTTCATTCCCTTTTCACTTTTACTTTGCTTGAAATTTAAAAGTTCTAACTTTTGTGAATTTTCAGTGCCTTATGGCACGGATTAAAAGATTCTGGTGTTCTCTGCTGGTTGAATAATTTATGTTTCTTTCATCGCACAAGAAAAATTAGTTGAAAAAAAGTTTTTTCTTCGATAAATCAGGGCTGTTTGTCTAAAGTAAATCTTGGATATTTCGAACAATTTCTTCTACTGGTTTTTCCTTCAAACTAATTTGTAGCCTTATCAGGTCGATGCACACAAGTCTTGAATATATTTTGAATATTCCAGATTACATGTGTACAGCTTTAATTTAAAAACGGTAGCGAGCAAGGGTCTGAAATGTTAATGTTTTTTTTCTTACGGATTTATTTTTTACAACAGTTTTGAGTATTCATTTTTTCTAGTGTTATTTTTTTCTATGTCTTTAAATAATGTATTAATAAAGCAACATTTTTTGAAAGAAATAAAAATTATGCAAAAAAATTTAGTAATTCAATAATTATATAGTAACAGTAATCCAACAATAAGTTTTTTCGTAAGAAATAAGTTTATAAAAATTTAATCACGTAAAAACTAATGACATGAAAATAATATTAATTCAAGTAAAATGTATGATGTATAGTTTCCAAAATTTATCTTTAAAAATATATTGCTATTGCTATTGAAGTTTAAATCAGTTACATTTCCAGTATTTTAATAATCAGTACTGATATAGACCTGATGGCCGAGTGCGACTATTGTTCTGTGCCAAAGGTTTCGAACCGAATCTCGGCAGTGCTATGGATGTTCATTGTGGTTCGGATTCCACTTTAAGCCCAGGTCCCTGACTGTAGAGCTTTGGGCGTAGGGCTGACAACTCAATCTTGTTAATAAAACATCTCATGTTTTTTAATATGCCAATAGGCAGACAGCCCTGGCCCACCCTGAGCTGAATGAAGCAGAAGATATTATAGTAATCAATAATGAAATATGTAGAAATAAATGTAATTACACAATACACATATCATTGCACATCTAGTACTAATTAGACTCATTTGACACTATTTATACTAGGAGTAAAATATCTTCAAATCTTATGGCAGAAATGAAAATTATTTTTGTTAACGATAATCTTGCAGTGCGTGTTAATCTAGATTTTTACATATAAATACGGATCTTAAGAGAGTTTTTTAATTCAAATATTATATAATATATTAGAATATTACCCCTTTCTTTATAAAACTGAATTTCCAACACAAAAACTTCAGACAATAAAGAGCCTGTTTTTCTATCCATTTAGGTTTCTGTTTAGTTGACCAACTGCGTCATGCGATCTTAGGATTCTGATGGGAATCAGGCTTAACGGCTTCCTTTATCTTAGACTTTAGTCAATTGTCTCTCATAGACTTTAGTTTGTCGTCTACCTTAGACTTTAGTCTACAGTAGAAACGTAGTTTGTAGAGTCGTATAGTTTAGACATCAAACTAAAGTTTAACAAAGTTCTAAACAATAAAGTTCTAACAGTATTTTGTCTCTCTCAGACTTTAGTGTGTTGTCTATCTTAGACTTTAGTCTGTTGTCTATATTAGACTTTAGTCTATTGTCTATTAGACTTTAGTCTGTTGTCTCTCTTAGACCTTATCGTCTTAGACTTTAGTCGTATATCTTTAACTTTTAGTCGTCTATCTTAGATTTTAGTCTGTTGTCTATCATAGACTTTAGTTTGTCTGTTAGATGAACAACTTGATTTTGCTATATCAGTTTCCAGCGACTTAATAAATAGTTATGCGTACATAAAAAATAATTTTTAAAAATAATTCCTCAAATATGTTGGTTACTTAGCGTTACATTAAGATTTTTGTAGAATTTTGGTACATATAAAGTGTAAATGACATAAGATACAATCTTCTATATATATAAAAAATTTAATAAAAAAAATGAATGAATTAATTATTAGAATAAATTTGATTTGATGAGTACCAAGTGAATAAACACAAATTAACTAAAATTTTCTAAACATGAAATATTTTAGCTACAAAGAGACTCTTTTCGGATAAATGTGAAATATCAAATTTATTTTATACTTTGAAACAGTGATGACATTGACCTGTAACATATAGTTAGTTTTTGTTGCAAAATCCCAGTGTATGGCAGCATTTTCTTTTCATATAAATGCAAATTTTATTTTACATGCTAAAAGCAAAGAACTATAAGCTAGATAAATACCTATATTATACCACTTGTGAAAAATTCCAGACTTGTTAAAAATAAGTGTACTGAATCGCATAATATATGCACGCAAAATATTTATCTTACTTGCTCTAGTTTGCATGAGTTTTACTTTTTAGTTACATTATTTTATTTGCTTTATATACCATTTTTATGCCTATTTATATAACTTAGAATTTAGGAATATTTTAAAGTATAATATATATAATAGTTAGCATGAACTTTTATAATCAGTTAAATGGATAAATTTTAATATAAAATAAAAGAATATTTTTAGTATATTAAATGTTTAAAATTAAATAGGGGTGCCTAATTAAAGTTTCAGACTTAAGGAAGAAAATATAAACAGTAAAGCAATGTTATTTTTCAAAAGTAAAAATTTAAGTGCCTTCATAATTTTAATTAAAAGTTTTGTCATTTCGTATAAACAAAGCTTAATTTGAAACTTGTTTTTATTAAAGTAAGATATAACATGTCTTTTAATTAAATAAAGTAGATAAGTTATTTTTATTATTTAAAATTTTTCTTGAATATTTATTATTAAAAGGTTCTAATTGAGAATGTATAATTCTGTTTGTTTATTCACTAAAATGAGAAAAATTTAAATTGTGACAAAAATAAAAAAAAACTCAACAATTTTAAAAAAGGAATTCTTAAAAATATTAATACAATAAATTTAGCCAATTGCTAAGTTTATAGATATGCAAAAGCACGTACTTTGTTTAGCTTAATATTAAAAACATAAATTATTTTTATTTCAATATAGAAGAACAGATTTCTGCCATTATCAAGTGGCCCAAATTAACAATTTAACAACTAGCCCAAATTAACAATTTGGATCATTCGATTATGAATAATACTATTTAGCTCTAATATAAATATTTTTAAGCCGAAATTTATAATGATCTTTCTTGCAATATTTTTCAGTACTATATTTATTTATACTTCAGAATTTCAATTATTACAAGCACGGTTTATGAGTTAATTCAGCATGATTTTCTTTTAAACGAAATAAAATAATGAAATTATATATCGAAATCTATCTATTTTTAAGGTAAAATTCAAGGTGCTCATTGTAAAAATTTACACTCTAAAGTCTATTCTATTAGTTTTTAAAACGTTCTAGCAATTTTATTGCACCATTACTATTATTTACAGAAAAAATAGGTATTCAAAATAAATATTGTTGTATATGGAGCATTTTTAATTAAAACTAATATAAAATGTGAAAAAATCAGTAACTTTAATAATTTTTTAAATTTTTCAAGACATTTTATTTTTTTAATTATTTTTTATATTTTGAAGATTTGAAAACATACAAAATGTAATTAACTTATTACATTATGCATTATACAGTTAAGCACAAATGTAATGAAAAAATAGATTGATTACTCTAGATTGACTCTAGATAGGTTGATTTTATACTCTAATTCAGGGGTCTCCAAACTTTCCAGCCTTAGGGCCATACTGTTTACTCCTGTAAGCCCCAAGGGCCAAAACCGTTTTAATTTTTTTCTGCTATTATCTATAATTTCTTGACTAGTCGCCGAGTACGCGCTCTGAGCGAGCATACGCTTGCTAAATTCGCTGGTAAGAGTGTTCCACTGAGACAATTTAATAATTTACATAAATTTGATCGTGGGCTGTTTTCTGTTTTTGGTGCTACTTACTTGTGTGAGAAAAGATTCTCCAAAATGAAGAACACAAATAATGTTTACAGATCTAAGTTAACCGATAAGCATCTTAAATCTGTTTTAATAATTGGTACAAGTAAATTTGATCCACAACTACCAACTATTGCCAGTGGAAAATCCCAATTACATAAATCTCATTAGTATTTTTCACAAATGGATACCCCGCGGTTTCATTTGCGTTGATTTAGCTTTTCCGTTCCTGAGGGATTTTCAGAATAAAAATCATATGTTTGATTCAGGATATTTACATTCCAAACATCGATAAACATATACATGCAATACTCTTTACCCCAACATAACTACCGAGGGTAACCGCGGGATGTTCACTAGTTTATAATGTTAACTGGACTCATTTCAATTATTTGTTAAATGGTATGCTTAAGTTAATTTTCTGCGTATTATGCTTGTTATTAAGCTTTACCTAGCAAGTTAATAAAACCGAGTTATTATCCTTCTGTGTTTTTATCCAACATTATAGCAACAATAAGCTATTCGCTGTCGCGGGCTGGATTGAGGACACTGGCGGGCCGGATTTGGCCCGCGGGCCGTAGTTTGGAGACCCCTGCAATTCAACTATAGCATCAAAATGTTTTCGTAAGGCTTTTATCAAAATAGTTTTTGGCCACTGAGAGTGGTCAACTTAAAAATATTTTTAGGGAATTAAGTCGTGAAGACTGATTTGTCAGTGGACACAGAAATGTCGCGTTATTACTGAGGCAGAAAGGAAATATTTCTCTGTCCTCGCATTCCAAATGCATGCCTTTCCGATATCATCCGTTTTTCGGTTCTCTGTTGGACAATATTTTATACCTGAATTTAATAATAGCA
Organism: Caerostris extrusa; assembly: GCA_021605095.1. Taxonomy (NCBI): domain Eukaryota; kingdom Metazoa; phylum Arthropoda; class Arachnida; order Araneae; family Araneidae; genus Caerostris; species Caerostris extrusa. The sequence goes on from BPLR01016854.1 coordinate 38,610, forward strand.
AACAAAAATTGATTGTATTGCTCTGAAACTCATCTATTCTTAAAATATTATTATTCTTTTAGTTCAATGCGTGTATAATACGTCTTCAATTACTCGCTTAAATGTGATAAGTTTTACATATTATTTTAATTAGAAGTAGAGAAAAATACACTTTTTCGTCAATTTTTTGCCTACTTTTAACAAAAAATATTTACATATATTTTACATTAGTCAATATTTTATAACCTAATTTAACAATAGCATAAAAAATTATTCTATTGGCTGAAACTCATAGATCAATTATCACATTTAAATGTAACTATAGACATATTATGCATACATTGAACTAAAAAATAATAATATTTTTAAAGGAGTTTGAGCCAATGAGTCTATGACCAATTGGTCCAATCAATAAAAAAAAGACTCTATTGGTTAAAACTCATAGAGGCATTGATTGATTGGACTAATTTGTCATAGACTCATTGGCTCAAACTCCTTTAAAATATTATTATTCTTTTAGTTCAATGTATGTATACTATGTCTATAGTTAAGCATTTAAATGTGATACGATTTACATATTACACAGTCCAGTCATTAATGTGACCACCACCTACTTTCGATGTCAACGTGAAATAACCCATTAAAAAAGGCAGGTGGCAGCACATTGCAGTGGAGTGTATATAAAGAATTCCACTTAATACCACTTAAATATCATTTAATACCACATTTCACACTCCATTTAAAGCCAGAATATACAACAATGTATATTCTGGCTTTTGACAGGTGGTCACAGGATACTGTGTATTTTAATTAAAAATTTTTACGTAAGATAAAAAAAAAATGTTTTTTTTTTAAATTTTTCGCCAAATTTTAACAAAAACTTATTCATATATATTTTACAATAATCAATATTTTATACCTAAGTTAACAATATCATTAGAAATATTTTCATAAGACTTTTATCAAATATTTTTTGTCACTGAAAGTGGTCAAAATGAAAAAAATATTTTTAGGGAATTAAGTCGTGAAGACTGATTTGTCAGTGGACTCAGAAATGTCGTGTTATTACTGAGGCAGAAAGTCTGAAAGGAAATATTTCTCTGTCCTCGCATTCCAAATGCATGTATTTCCGATATCGTCCGTTTTTTCGGTTCTCTGTTCCATCTGACAGTGTTGATCGATGGCATTCGATCCCTGGTCCATGGCACTGGTGTAATTTCTAACTGAAGATTTGGCTGAAGAACTGAGTTCCTCAGTCGCTTCGTGATCCATGGGCGAGATCACCGACAGGACTTGCATTCCGAATAGATTCCATCGCTTATATTTATCATTCTTTTCGACTTTTCGTGTTGTTTTTCTTTTTTTTTCTTATTTATTACATATATTTCTTCATGGCGTCCCTCCGCCATTTTTTTGTTTTCTTCTTTTTTTTAAAGCCTAAGACACATCGGTATATACTGGGCCACTTTTATTCACTTTTTCTTTAAAGAGAGAAAAAAATTCTTTATAAGGAATTCCGCAGTCGTTTCTGACGTTATAAATAAGCCTTCATATTTCTGGAGAGAACAGTACTTGGCAGCGGTATGACAGGAAAGTCTTTCTTCGAGAAGAAGTTCGTTTTTCCCACTGTTTTATTTTCAGATCGCAAGGGTGCCGTTGAGAAGTGCCGAAAATAAATAAATAAATGAAATAAAATAAATAAATAAAAACTAAGGTTCACACTTTTTCTTTATGATCTCAACTTCTGGAAGCGCCCGTCAATTCGTTGATTATCGATCATCATATCTATTGAAATCAAATAATAATTATACTAATGTACGGATTTACTTATGGATAAGTATTTTCAACAATCCAAAAATATCAAAAATGTTTTATAAATATCATAAACTGTTTTATATTCATATTTTTATCGATATCGAAATGAATATCAATGATATACATTGTTCCATATATATTATCCTTTTTGTGCTACTATCGTTGCCTTTAGTGAATGTTTTTGACGTTCTTTACTGTATTGGGCTGCTCGTCGACTAATGGCCGAGAGGTCGGAGACGGGCGTAGGATAAAAAAGCAAATCATATTTATTGAGATCAAATATTAGTTGATAATAAAAATGAACGCGGATTTGTGGATAAATATTTCAATATCAAAAAAGCTTTATAATTTGTTTTATGTTCATATTTTCGTTGATATCAGAATGAATAGTCCACATCATATCAATTATAGATTTTTTTGGCGCATATTAATGGTCATACAAATCATAGTTACTGTGATCAAATATTAGTTGATAATAAACAAGTAATATAAAAAAAATTTCAAGTCAATTCCTACCTTTTTTTCATTATATTGCAGAAAGTCCTTTATAAATAATTTTCATTCCCTTTTTTAAGTTAGAAAAAATTCTCTCTCAAAACACACATTCCATCTCTCTCACTAATTTATTCACATGTTTCATTTTCCATTTTGTTCCCTCCTTGATTCAGACTAGAACCCAGAATGAGAAAAGAATCAGAAAAAAAAAAAAATTTTTTCCAGCCATCTATACGCTTCGCCACTGACGGTATTTATTCCTAAATTTATATTCTGCTAAATATCTTATATAAGACAAATTTTTCTCCCATATAAAACTAAAATTAATGAATTAAATTTAATTAATGAGTTAATATTTGAAAAAAAAAACTATATTAGCATCATCCACTACAAGTTTAAAAAAAATGTATTTGAACTTGAGTGGATGAATAAAAAGTATTTCATGAACGATTGAAAATTTGAACAAGATATATAAATATAGAGAGAGAGGATGTGAACTAATGGTAGGAATTGAATGAAGGGAAATGTATTTTGAGAAATCCAACAAAATAAAAATGCTTTACAAAATGCTTAAAGAAGCAGAAAACATCTTTAAAAACATATTAAGCTCTACATGATGAAAACTGTTTATTACATATTTCAGCAAACGTGAAAGTATGAATTATTTGATAATTTCAGAATATATTATTTTTAACAACTTAAAAATACCAAATTTTCATTCATAAAATGTTTTGTAGATATGACAATAAATTTTTGATGTCATTGCAGCTGCTCTGGCGTAATAGCTGTTATATTAAAAATTATAACAATTTTTATAGTCGTTTATTTCTTTTTTGTATAAAAATATATATTGAAGCAATAAAAATGTTAAAATATTTGCTATAAATCTTTCAAATTATAAACTTTTTTAAAATCATTTAGCATTCTGAAGAACATAAGAATATTTTTTCTAAGTTAATACAATGTCTCCAAATGCAATAATTTATTAGAAATAAAATATAAAAAAAAATGTTTGTATAATTTTGAAAAAAAAAAATTAAACAAGATAATTCATTAAATAAAATCAAGGAACAATTTTATTCATTGCACAAATGTAATTTTTAGCTCATAAGCATTTTTTTGCCTTTTTTATGTATCTCTTAATTATCGAAACTATTTTACTGAATCAAATTAATTACAATGCTTAATTTTATTTATCTTAAATACTAAATTAAAGAAAATTGTGAAAGATAGAAATTTCAATTTTTATGGGGGAATATATAATAAAATAATAAAACAGTTTTCATTTTCCCATTAGAAATTATAATTTTTCAATTATCATTGAATATAAAGCACTAATAAATATTTTATACTATATTTTTTTTTTTAATTATATAATCGTAATAATTGTATTTATAATTTGTATGTTATATAATATTAATTAATCTTGCATTTTATTCGATAATAATTTAATTGAAATATATTCGTTTCTTATATTTGATAAAATGACTAACCTGCATATTTAAAAAAATAAATAATAATTTAATTAAAAAATCTTAAAATTGATTACATGCTGCAATTACATTTGAAATTTTTATATACGATAATAATCAGGCAGTGTTATGCATATAGTTGTTTGGTATAGACATAATATTTTGAATTGGCTGTTTAATTTTAGTTTCGAATAGTTTACTATTCCAGTTTGGCGAGCTAATTATGACGCCAAATGTAGTTTTGGCGCCAAACGTGTGGGACACCAGGTCACATTAATTAATAACAAAACTGATAATTTTCTAAAAAGATGGATCTCTATTTAAAACACTAATCCAGAAGAAATGATTATCTGAGTCGCACAAAAAAGTGTTTTAATTATTAAAAATCTTTTAAATAATATTTTTACATTATTTTGAAGTAAAAATGCAATATTTAATTTAAATTAATAAAAACATTGATTTGAATTCGCTAATAATAACCCATATATTTCAAAAATGTATTTAATGTGAATTCAAATATAATAAAAAAAAACATTTCAAATTTGAAACCCTTTTCATAAAGCATTTTTTTTTTTTTTTTTTGCATATTTGTAACAAATTAAAAGTTTTAGTCAAAGTTATAAAAAGAATAACTTAATTAAAACTACAGGATCATTTCTTACAATGTATAAAAATCAGTATTCAATAGTTTTAAAAAAAAAAAAAAAACTACCTTGAATTGAAATTGTCAGGTGGTAATTAAATTTGGATATCTTTATAAAAGTTAATTTAATCAAAAATTTTTTAATAAAATTTTACTTTAAATGACTTGAAAAGTAAATGCAATTCTAAAATATTATTGTAAGATTATTTTTATTAAATTCTGTTCACTATTCAAATTGAGATATTTGAATAATCTAGTTCACCATTTTGTTATTAATTTATTTTCTATTTCCAGTTTTCTTTAACTCTTTCATAAATAAATTCTAAGGAACTTCGATAAAATAACTATTTATGTTTTAAAAATATTCCTTTGTTGAAACTTATGATATCGAAATATCAATTCTTTATTTCGAATTACAAAATGTTAGAAATTTTTTTAAATAAAATAACAGGAATAATATTGAATAAATTTATGTAATAAATATAAATTAAATAAAAATAACATATTTGGTAATATATTCTTATGATATTCTGAAATAAAAAAAATAATATCTATTAACTAATACAATTTTTTGTTTTAAAAATAATCGTTTGTTCACATTCGAAAATATTATATCTTTCGAATGTGAACAAACGATACAATATAAAAAAAAGACGATAAATTTAAAAGCATGTTGTTTTTCAAATGCGTTGTTAATTAATTTTATTTTGATTCTTCTTGATTTTTCGCATTTTCTATCAGAAATATTATTCAAAAATTAATATAAATTATTTCATGAACTAAAAAATACAAATAAAAGTCTTGAAATAGAAAATATTTTAATAAATAAAAAAGGATATTGAATGATTTACAAGATAAACACATGTCAAGAAAAATAAAAATTTTAAAATATTTAAAATATATTTTTATATGTATATAAGCATATATTATAAGTATTTTTATATACTTTTTATCAAAATATATGTATATATTTTTAGGCACACTATATACATATATTTTGCTTACAATATTATAAATAAATAATAAATATAATTTATAAGTTATTTTTAATAGTTTAAATAACTTATATTTCCCTTAAATGAATAACAAATAATAACTATTCATATATAAAATAGATTAAACTGAAACCAACAAGAGAAAAAAGAAAAAAAAAGCTAGAAAAAATTTAATTCATTTATAAATCTACTACACTACGTAAAAAAGTAGAAGGACACTTGATTTTGTAACAATAACCGTAAAATATTTTATTTTTACTAAAATTTTTATTAGAAACATTTTACAAATATTTTAAACATACAATTTTAACATCAGAATTATGATATTCAAACATAAAATATTAATGGCAACAAAAATAGTTTCTCTTTTTGAAACTTTTAAGAAGGACAGCATTATAATGAATGAAAAATAGTGATTTTAATAAGGAATGTTCTACCCGTTGGCCTTTATAACTTCAAATATTCTGTTTGGAAGTGAATTGTATAGAGATTGAACTTCTGTTTGCAAAAATTGTCCCACGAGCCATTCAAAGCTTCTCGAAGCTAAGTTAACGAATCAAATTGCCTTCCATCAGCATAAACTCGACGAACTAGCATTGCCCAGATGTTTTCCACTATATTAAGGTCAGGACTTTTGGCTAACCATGGTAAAACAAAGGACCAATTTTTGACTCCAGTCGTGGTGTGAAGGAAGCTCCGTCTTGCTGAAACTTCCACTCTTCACCCCCAAAGTCAGAGACATAAGGAAGAAGCTCAGAAATTCAGCACATGAATGCAATCTCTATCCATTTAAGAAAACTAGACTTGTCCTTCCTCCGTATCCAACAGCCAACCAAACCATTAAACTCCCTCCTTCAATTGTCGTGTTGAATAGTATTCGTCTTCATTCCCCAGACAATGCCAGTAGTGCTGATATCCGTCTGGACCGTCTAAGTTAAATTTCTTTTCATCGGAAAATATCACAGAAGTCCATTCTGTAGTCCAGGACATGTGCTCCTTAGCCCACGCTAAACGGTTATCAATGTGAGCTTGTGTCCAAAAGGATGATGTTTCCGTTTTTTGAAAATGAATTTTTTTAGATCTTTTAATATAGTTGTAAACTGTTTGTTTCGTCACATGATTAAGTCCTGCTTGATTTCTTGCCTTTGAAAGACTTCCTTTGTTCTTCTTAATCACACGAACAAGTTTTCTTTCATCACGTGGTGTTAACTTTTTCGGTCTACCAGTCTTCTTTTTTCTTTCCATTTTTATAAGGATTTCTGATAAAGTTTGAAACTGCATTGGGGCTCATCTGCAACAATCTAGCAATCTCTCTGACACCTTTACCACCATTTTGATATGCGGAAATTTGGCCTTTTTGAAAATCGTTCAAAGGTATTCCTTTAGGAATTTCTGAGAACGGAGAAACAGCGTAACTTTTAAACAAATTAGATTTTTGACAGAAAAGGATAAAACAAAGTACAAAATCACTATTTAACTAAAGAACAACTCACTAAATTAAATATATTAGCAAGTGTCCTTCTACTTTTTTACGCATCGGAAATTATATATACTAATTTTATTAATAATATTAGTGGTAGATGTTTAATTTTTGCCTAAAATAAAAAAAAAAGGGTCATTAAACTAAATCTGCATAAATATCTGGTAATTAGGTGAAAATAAGAGATATTAATTGGCAAAAGAACACTGTCCTTCTATTTTTTTTTTACGCAGTGTATTCCATGCTTATGAATATACACATTTAAAATTTATTGCGTCATATTTAAAATGACTTACTATCATATTAAAGATAGCAATTATACTTTATGGAAAATATATTTTCAATTCTATATTAATTGTTAACTAATAATTAATAAAAAAAATTGTGCTCTATGAATTTACTAAAATTTTTTTAGGATTTAATATAAACGAAATATTTTCTAATTTCGATAAACATTGAATTAAATCTGAAATACTGAAAAAAAAAGCATTTAAAATAATCCAATTGGCAAACTTCAGAAATTTTATGGAATATATTTTTTTAAAACCAATTATTTGAAAGTAGAATTTAATTTTTTTTGGCAGACTAATGCTGAGACTTTCGACATAGTTGTTAATTGGTAACAAACTTACGAAAAAAGATGAAATGATTTCGAGAAAAAAAGTTTATTTTTGCTAATTGGTTTGCCGAAAGTCATATAATATAAATATTTGCAAAATCGTGAGATGCAAATATAAAATTCAATAAAATAATAAGGAACATGGATTTCATAAAAATCTCATGAAAATTTTATTTTTTTTACTTATAAACATTTTTTGCTGTTAAACCCAAATAATGACATATAATCAATATATCTAAGTAAAATGTATTGAATTTTTTAATAACATAACATATTAAATGTTTATTGATTTATTTAATATTAAAAAAGGAAATCGATATTTTCTGTATAAAATTTATTTGCCTTCTTGGAAGCGATAAGAAATCAATCATTTTGTAAATAATTTTTTTAATGTTAGAATATCAGTTTAGTTTTCTTTTATATGAGGATTATTATGCGATAAAATAATTATAAGTATTTACCTTTCAATAATTTATGATTTCCAAACTAATAGATGAATAAACAAGTGATATAAAAAAAAATTAAGTCAATTCCTACTTTTTTTCACTCTATTGCAGAAAGTCCTTTATAAATATTTTCAAACATTTTTTAAGCTTATCTGGTGCCATCTATTGGTAGATATATGCAACTTAAATCTAAAAAAATATAATTAATTAATGAAATTTAATTACTAAATTAATATTTGAAAAACTGTATTAACATCAAGTGCCATCCACTACAAGTTCAAAAAAATGTATTTGAACTTGAGTGGATGAATAAAAAGTATTTTATGAACGGTTGAAAATTTGAACAAGATATATATAAAGTGTGAGCTAAAAGAAGGAATTGAATAAAAAAATTGAAGAAATTAAGTCAGAATGTAAACCATTAATTGAAAATTATTAATATTCCATTATTATTATTATATACTCTCAATGAGTATATGAGAATTATGAGAATATATATATGAGAATTGAGAACTATGAATGAGAATATATTATATGAGAATTGTTGCGCGATATAATAATCATAAATATTTACACATTTCAATATTTTATAATTTATAAACTAATATATGAATAAATAAAAAGAAAATGAAAGAATTTACGTCAGTATATAAACCATTAATTGAAAATGATTATTATATACACTATTATTATTTTTAGTACTACTATTATTCAAGATATTATTTAAAGAGCATGATCAACTTTATTTGATAAACAATCCAAGATTTTACATTATTTGAAGATCATTTAACGAAAATTCATTTTATAACCATATTTAAATGACGATACCTACTAATGTGAAGGTATTAACAGAAGTTCAAATAATTGTTTAAAGAATTCAAAATATTAAACTAAAATTAGATTTATTTTTGGTTTAATACGTTGAAATGCGCCGTCCTTTCACTATGCATCGTTAATTCTACATCATCTATAAAAACAACTGGAGCATTAAGGATATTTTATTTATTTTTCCATCAAAAATACATTAAATTTTTTTTTCAAATTTCACAATCGTATAATGGAAATTCTGTGTTATTCGAAACTATTTTTATGCGGGCAGCAGAATGTTATAGATATTACAATCGTTCGTATACGTAAAAATACATTTGTATTTTATTTAAAAATAGAATTTTATGTTTTGTGATCACTAGTTTAACACATTGGACATGATAAACACTTTTAGATACTTAAAAGTTTTGCTAGAATAATAATTTGCTATTTGAATAATATCTTTTTTCATGTTTAGAAAAAAAAAATTTATTAATATAAATGTTAAAATATAATTGCTTATTTCGTATTTTTGCTTATGAAAAAAAAACAATGACTGTTGGTGTTATGAATAATTAACATTATTTTAACTTGTAGTAATTGACATTATTTCTTTTAAAATACTAATAGATGAATATTTAATGTTTTTAATGAATATTTAATGTTATTTAATGAATATTTAATGTTATTTAATGAATATTTAATGTTATTTAATAAATATTTAATGTACAATAATGTTTGTAGTAAATTTTAATACCTCTTTTGAGTAAATTGTAATGTAAACAACTAGATATAACTCTAACATGTAATAAGCTTTTAAAATGGCGTCCTAGAAAAATTCATTTGCATTTTTATAAATTTCTAGATCCAGTTTTTTTTGTATTCATGCATTAAATTAAATACTTCTTTAAAAATCACATTAAAAATTTTATTTAAAAGATTCCAATCGATTAGTTAGCAAATAAATAAGTAAAAATTAATATTTACTTATCAATTCATAAAAGTTAATATTAAATTTGATAAAAAGTGAAACAGTTTGTTAAAAAGTGGAACAATTGTGAATTAAATTTATTCTTTATGTAGGTATTTCTTTAAATAGGCTGAAAATTGATTGAAGCAAAATAACACAATCGTAAATATATACAAACACGCCAGTCAAAGAGACAAACAAATATATTTTAGTCATTTTTAGTTGGTTAAGGGAAATTATTGAAAGAAATAGAAAATTCTATTCTATAGAAACCTAATTGAGTGATGGTTAAATAAACTTTTAAATAAAATAAACCAACTAATAAAATATTTTTTTAAAGTTTAAAATTATCTGTAAAAGATGAGAGCAGTAAAATATTGGCAGATCCAAATTTCGAAGTAAACATTTCACATTTTAGAACTTACACAAACAACAAAAGTTTAACAGTAAACACATCAAATGTGCGAGTTCTAAACGTAAGCATAATTTTTAAATCAGTGTTGCCACTATCAAGTTAAAAAATATGTTTTGACAAGCAAAGTAAACAGCAATATTTCATGGCATATAGGTAACGTGGTAGTCCAAAACTATTTGTTTAGACTTTTAAAACAGGTTTTCCTTCAATTTATATTTTTAAAACCTACTTGAAAGATATATATTTTTTAAATTCAGAAAAACATGGTTAATTTTTCGAGTATAAATTTGACAAAAAAATCCGGGAATGTTAAGGTTTTTAACACCATCTACAATATAAGCATGTAATTTGTTTCATGCTTGATATGTATTGTTAGATTAAATAAACTTTGCCAAATAATAAGATAAATAATCTTTTAGATAAAAATAAACTAACAAATAAAACCTTTTTTAAAGTTTAAAGTACTCTGCAAATGATGAGAACAGTAAAATATTGGCAGACCCAAATTTCGAAATAAACATTTCACATTTTAAAACATACGAACAACAAAAAAGTTTAACAGTAAACACATCAAATGTGCAGTCTCTAAATGAAACATAATTTTGAAATCAGTGTTGCCACTTTGAGATGTCAAAAAATATGTTTTGTCAATCAAAGCTAACAGAAATATTTCATAGGGGACGGGGTAATCCAAACACTGTTTGTTTAGACTTTTAAAACATGTTTTTCGTTAATTTATATTTTTTATAGCCTACATAGTTTTCAGTTTAGAATAAAAGTGGTCAAATCTTTTTGAATGTAAATTTAAAAAAAAAAATTAAAATTTGAATTGTTTTAACGATGACCTCTCTTTAAACTCCTACGCGAGTAATAAGCATGATTATAGTTTTTGTGCTTGATTTGTATTGTTATATTAAATTGATTCGTTTGCCAAATAATAAGATAAATGACCTTTTATATAAATATAAACTTACAAATAAAAATATTTTTAAAATTTAAAATATTCCGTAAATGACCAGTACAGTAAAATAATGGCAGATCCATATTTCAAGGTAAACATTTCACAATTTGAAACTTACGTACTACAAGAGTTTAACAATAAACACATCAATTTGAGTGTTCGTAATGAAATTCAATCATTAAACACAGTGTTGCCACTTTCAGAAGTTAAAAAACATATTTTGACAAATAAAGCTAATAGCAATATTTCATAGGTGTTAGTCAGAAAACTATTTGTTTAGACTTTTAAAGTACATTTTCTTTAATTTATATAATTAAAACCTACATAATATATATATATATATTTTTTACGTTTAGTATAAAGTGGTTAATTTTTCTAATATCAATTTAAAAAAATAAAATCTCTTTAAACTCATGCATGTGTAATAAGCATGACAATCGTTTCGTGCTTGATATGTATTGTTATATTAAATTGAATCTTTTGCCAAACACTAAGATAAATAATCTTTTAGATAAAAATAAACCAACAAATAAAATCTGTTTTTAAAGTTTAAAGCACTTAGTAAATGGCGAGAACAATAAAATATTGGCAGACCTAAATTTCAAAATAAGCCTTTCACATTTTGAAACATACAAACAACAAAAGTTTAACAGTAAACACGTCAAATGCTCTGGCTTTAAATGAAATACAATTCTAAATCAGCATTGCCACTTTCAGAAGACAAAAAATATCTTTTGAGAACTGAAACAAACAGTAATATTTCATAGATGACGTGGTATTCCAAATACTGTTTGCTTAGACTTTTAAAACACGTTTTTTTAAACTTATATTCTTAAATCTTTCTTAAAAGTAATATATATCTTAATTTTAAAATAAAGTGGTTAATGTTTTGGGTAGAAATTTGGATAATAAATAAATTTGAAGATTTTTAACGATGGCCTAGCTTTAAACTCATACGCGTGCAAAAAGCATGAGAATTGCTTCATGCTTGACATGTATTGTAGAATTAAATTGAATCTTTTGCCTAAATTTTCCAAGACAGAAAGTCAATGGGCATGTAGCTTACCATTGAAGTTTTCATGAATTTCTATTTACTTTTGAATCACCAAAATAATGTAGGCAACCGACTTCAAGATTTCCATCAATTCCGAGGCAAAAACAATTCTCATGACAGATCTATTCATTCAATCTACATAAATGCCTAACAAATAGGAAATCTCAGATTTGGAACTGCTTTGATAACAGGATTACAATTTTTTTTCGTAGATCCACGATTCGTCCCAAGATTGCTTTCAATGTGGTGGGCGGGAGATAAAAAACAAGTTTTAAAACAGATATCTCACTGAGATGTTTAGAAAAACAAAGGTCTTAGGATGGCGAGGCCTCAGTCATCCCTTCGGCTATCTCATGAGAATGGGTTTAAAATTTTGTTTAAATGAAATGCAGATATTCAAAATGTCGCTGGAGGCATAAATGCAAGAAGCATATTTTATTCTTGTGCATTTTCAAATCTTACTTATCATATAATATAGAATATTTCTCAAAATATAGTATAGTTTACTTATGATAAAAGGATTAATTTCATTTCAAATTAGTGAATGGCCTAGCGTTAAACTATGTAATTGCTAGCTGAATTATGTAATTAATTAGAAATTTTTTATGTTTACATTGTTTACATTACTCATTCACAATATTGGCAAACTAAATGAAAAAAATAGCAAATTTCAAACAAGTAATAATCCAAGATAATTTATGTTATGCTTTATAATGTCGATTCATTCACAATATTGGCAAACTGAATGATTATCACTGTTATGTTTCAAACAAGTGATAATGCACGATTATTTATGTTATATTTTTATATGTTGACGCGTTCACAATATAAGCAAACCAAATGATTATAAAAAAATAGCAAATTAGAAACAAGTCATGCACGATTATTTATGTTATGCTTTTATATGTTGACTCGTTCACAATATTGGCAAACTAAATGATTATCACTGTATAAAAACATGGCAAATTTCAAACAAGTAATAATTCACAATTATTTGTGTTTTTATATATTGACTCGTTGACATTATTGGCAAATTTAATGATTACTACTTTATAAAAAACAGCAAATTTCAAACTAGTAATAATGCACCATTATTTATGTTATGTTTTAATATAATTCGCTGTTATTACAAAGTGTACAAAACTAACATCACTAATCGTGTATTGTTATATAATAATGCATGATTAGTGATGATATGTTTTTATATGATGACTCGTTCACAATATCGTTAAACTGAATAATTCACACTGTATTAAAAAAAGCAAATTTCAAGCAAGTAATAATGTACGATTATTTATGTAATGTTTTGTATAAAATTGACTCGTGTTACAATTATAGGGTTAAAAATTTTAAAAATATTAAATTAACAAATTAAAACAAAAATAAAAATATTAAATTAACAAATTAAAATAAAAAAAAAAAAAAAATATTTAATTAATAATTAAAAAGAAAACATGTAATGTTTTAAGGACTAGTATATTAAAATATGAAATAGAAGATTAGAAGACTTGTAAACATTTTAGTTAGCTTTTTATAAACTTATATGAAGTGTCTAGACTATCAGCAAACATTAAATGAATACTTAAAATAAAACTGAAGTCTAGAATTTGAAAGAAAAATTATATAAAAGAACTTTCGTTGAACTTTTAGTAAATAAATTATGTAACCAAACAAAAGAAGTTAAACACAAAATACATTTGCCGTTCTAGCAAAAAAAAAAAAAGTTTCTTAATACATTATTCATACTTATAAACATATATTATTATGTGTGATAAATATTGAACTAAGAATAAGTGAACTGCTATTTTATGATAATGCTAGTGATATTTTAAGATTTTTATAAACAAAAAAAAAATATTGAATATTATGCTTATATGAAAAATGACAATCTATCTTACAAAACAAAAAACTAAATATATTTATTTAAAATTAAAAAAAAAAAAAAATGATCGCCAGTATCTTAGAAAACTTAAAATTCATTAAAAAATATACTCTCAAAAATTTATAATACACATTAAATAGCTTAATAACTCTCAATGAAACCAACACGTTCACAATATTGGCAAACTGAATGATTATCATTGTATAAACAAGTAATATAGAAAAAGTTTTTTAAAGTCAATTCCTACTTTTTTTCCCCTATACTGCAGAAAGTCCTTTTTATAAATAATTTGCATTCATTTTTTAAGTTTATCTGGCGCCATCTATTGGTAGATATATGCAACTTAAATCTAAAAAAAAAAAATATATAATTAATTAATTAAATTTAATTAATGAATTAATATTTGAAAAACTGTATTAACATCAAGTGTCATCCACTACAAGTTAAAAAATATGTATTTGAACTCGAGTGGATGAATAAAAAGTATTTCATGAATTACTGAAAATTTGAACACGATATATATGCAGAGTGTGAGCTAATAGAAGGAATTGAAAATAGAAATTTGAAAACAAGTAATAATGCTTGATGACTTTGTTGTGTTTTATATGTTGATTAATCAAATGTTTTATTGATTTATTACAAATCGCTGGTTTTAAAAAAATAAAATTTTGAATAGATTATTTCTGACACAGTAAAATATTAGAATGTCTCTTCCAGATTTATTATCTAAAAAATGAACTGTCTTTATTTTAGTCGTTAATTCCTCTGAAACTTTTGATTTGCTTTTTCACCCCTACGAACTGCAAGTGCAACCCCTGTGGCGTTCAGGAGGAATATTAAGTAGGCCTCGAGACTCTCACCCGAGTGGAGGGTATATATCCTGAATTTAGAAAGTATAATTCTCTATCTTTATTTTCAGCTTAGAAGTTAAATCATTCCACGAATCTTTAATTAGATGTCTTTAAATGTGTCCAATATTGTCTATATTTAATTGATTCTCTTAAATAAAAACAAAATAAAAAATTTCTACCCATCTAGAAATTGAGATCATCTTAACTAAAAACCAAACAAAAAATTTCTACTAAAATTGATATTATCTTAAAACCAAACAAAAAATTTCTACTAAAATTGAGATTATCTTAGCTAAAAACAAAGCAAATAATTTCTACCAATCTAGAAATTGATATTATCTAAACTAAAAACAATGCAAAAAATGTCTACCTATCTAAAAAGCTCAGATTATCTTAAAAATTGTCTAACTTAAAAAAACTGGTAAAATCTGACTACAATAGCTTGTAAAATGATGTATCATTTTGACAAAAATATACAGACTTATTATATTTTTAAAATCCTTAAAAAATCTTGACAAACATACAATTATTTATATTTGAGAAGAACTGCAGTTGCCTAAAATGTTCCGAAGATCTTTTTAGCAAATTGTTATTCGCAGAGACTGCTGAATAGAAGGGCTTTTTATTCGACGGTCCGAGGCGGTTTTACTGAGACGTATGTTAAAAGCAGACACTAAAAAGAACCCACCCTCCCAAACTTAATTTGAGTAACGCAATGGAAGCCGGAATTCTTTCAGCCAACATTTCTTCGGCGAGGTAGAACAGGATACAAGACAAGACGAACAACAAACAAACACCCTCTGTGATAAAAGAAATCGAATGCGTTGACCACTCTTTAACTGTCGCGTGGAATTCTCGTCGTTTTTGAAGAAATCTTAATTAAATTGATCATTTTGACAAGTAAACAATATATTTAAGAAATTTTAAAATTTACGAAATTAAAGATTTCGTAATATAGGCATATTTCATTTGAAAAAAGATAAAAACTTTTTAAACATCTTATAAAACTGAAATAATAATAATTTAAAAAGTTGTGTAAAACTTAACGAAATCTCTCAAAATCTTATCTCGGCTATCTAAAAACAAACAAAAGTATCTATCAGTCTATAAAACTGCTATTTTATTAAAAATTGTCTGACTTAAAAACTGGTACAAATCTGATCACAATAGCTTGTAAAATGAGTTTCTTATTGGCACAATTGCTTACAAAATTAATGTCTCCTTACAAAATCTTGACAAATATTCGATTATTTGGATTCAAGAAGAACTGCAGTTGTTTCGCACAATGCCTAAAAGGCACCGAAAAGATCTTTTTTATCAAATTGTTATTCGCAGAGACTGCTGGATGGATTCGCCTTTTTTTTATTCGATGGCCCGAGGTGGTTTATTGAGACGTATGTTAAAAGCCTACACTAAAAAAGAACCAAATTTTCTTCGAGTGGCACAATGGAAGGAATTCTTTCAGCCAACATATTCTCCGGCGAGGTAGAACAGGACACAAGACCAAACGAACAACAAACAAACATCCCTCTGCGATAAAAGAAATCGAATGCGCTGACCACTTTAACTGTCGCGTGGAATTCTCGTCACGTACACCCCTCGGAATACGCTGGGGGCCATCAGCATTCACCGACACCCCTTTCTCTTTGGGGTGTGCCGAAGAAATGCACCCCGCAAAACGAGGCCGGAACAACGCTCTTGAAATAAACAACCCCCATGTGTTGATGACGCCTCTGGGCCTCTTTATTTCGTTTCCTTAACTTGTAGAGCAAGGTTATTGTTCTTCATACTGGACCTGTTACGTGTCATATGGGATGACATTATTTAAAATGATACATTTCTTGTAAAGTTTAGGGTGTACATTGATTACGTTTAGCAAGATATTGCAACAATTTATATAAATCTTGAAATTTTGACAAATCAGTAATGTTATTTTACCAGAACGTTGGTAGAATGTAAAAACTTTCAGCTGAAATATTTGGTTATTTTTATCTCATCAGGTAAAATATCTGGAATTTCTTTTCCTTGAATATAATTTATTTTTGATAATATTACTAAAATGTTTAATTATAAAATATTAAAATGATTTTTTTCTAATTAAAAACTTTTGGGGCCTGATGGTCGAGTGGCTAGAGCTCTGGCGTGCGCTACCACAGGTTTCGTATACGAGTCCCTAGCGGTGCATGGATCTTTCTATTTGTTCGAATCCATTTTAAACCTTAGGTGCCGCTCTAGTAGGATCGTAGAGCGTTCAAGGGTATTGTTATTGCGGATAGTGGTAAGTGGGTAACGTCGGTGTAGCGCTTGCCTTAAGGCATAAACGGCAATTTTAAGTGTTTGCCAGTATAAAAAAAAAAATATTTTATTGATCTAAAATACTAATAATCTTAAAAGTGTGCAAAACTTAACAAAATCTGCTTTTTTAAACATTGTGATTTTCTTAACTAAAAACAAAATAAAAAAAATTAAAAAATAGCTATCTAAAAATTGAGTTAATCTTATGAAATTATATAGTTTAAAAACTGTTAGAAACCTAATTAAAAAAGTTGTAAAATGAAGTATCATTTTGACAGAACTATACAAAATTATTGTCTTTCTACAATCCTTACAAAATCTTGGCAAATATACGTTTATTTATATTTCAGAAGAATTGCAGTTGTTTCGCACAATGCCTAAAAGGCACCGAAGATCTTTTAGCAAATGGCTATTCGCAGAGACTGCCGGATGGATTCGACTCTTATTCGCTGGCCCGAGGCGGTTTGTTGAGACGTATGTTAAAAGCAGACACCAAAAAGAACCCATCCTCCCAAAACTTTCTTCGAGGGGCACAATGGACCGAATTCTTTCAACCCACATATTCTTCGGCGAGGTAGAACAGGACACATGACCAGACGAACAACAAACAAACATCCCTCTGTGATAAAAGAAATCGAATGCGCTGACCACTTTAACTGTCGCGTGGAATTCTCGTCACGTACACCCTCGGAATAAGCTGGAGACCATCAGCATTCACCGACACCCCTCTCTTCGGGGTGTGCCCCAGAAATGCACACCGCAAAACGACGCCGGAACAGCGCTCCTAAAATAAACAACCCCGGGTGTTGATGATGCCTTTGGGCCTCTTTTATTTCGTTTCCTTAACTTGTAGAGCAAGGATATGGCTCTAATGCTGGACCTGTTACGTGTCCTATGAGGTGGCATTATTTAAAAGGAGACAGTTCTTCTAGAGTCTGAGATATACATTGATTATTCTCAGCAAGATATTGCTATCTTTCAGCTGAAACATTTGGTTATTTTCATGTGATCAGGCAAAACAACTGAAATTTCTTTTATTTGTGTTTTCTTCTGATTACTTAACTAAAATGTTTAATTATGAAATATTAAATTAATTTTTATTCTAATTAAAAGCATTTGGGGCCTGATGACAGACGGCAGGCACTCTGGCGTTCGGCACCCCAGGTTTCAGGTTCGAGACCCTGGCGGTGCCATGGAGGTTTCTAATGGTTTGAATACACCTTAAAACCGTAGGTCCCGGTCTAATAGGATAGTAGAGAGTTGCGGTAGTATTGTTATTCCGCGTCCATATCTTGTCTTCTAACTGCACGCACCTCCTGAGTAGTGCTAACTGAGTAAGATCGGTGCAGCGATTGCCTTAAGGCATAAAGACAACTGCTTAAGTGTTTGCCAGATGCATTAGCAATAAAAAAACCTCTTATATATCTAAAATACTAATTATCTTGAAACGTTGGCAAAACTCAGCAAAATCTTACTTAAAACAACATGATTATCTTAACAACCTAAAAAATATCTAAAAAAACTCTGACTGTCATAAAAAAATTGTCTAACCAAAAACGTTTAGAAATCTGATTAAAAATACCTTGTAAAATAATGTATCATTTTGACAGAACTATACAAAATTACTGTCTCCTTACAAAACCTGGACAAAAATAAGATTATTTATATTTGAGAAGAATTGCAGTTGTTCAATACAATTCTAAAAGGCACCG
Source organism: Caerostris extrusa (assembly GCA_021605095.1). Classification (NCBI taxonomy): domain Eukaryota; kingdom Metazoa; phylum Arthropoda; class Arachnida; order Araneae; family Araneidae; genus Caerostris; species Caerostris extrusa. The sequence goes on from BPLR01016854.1 coordinate 57,501, forward strand.
GGAGATCTTTTTAGCAAATTGTTATTCGCAGAGACTGCTGGATAGATTCGCCTTTTATTTGATGGCCCGAGGCGGTTTATTGAGACGTATGTTAAAAGCAGACACTGAAAGGAACCCACCCCCTCCCAAAACTTTCTTCGAGTAGCACAATAGAAGGAATTCTTTTCAGCCAACATATTCTTCGGCGAGGTAGAACAGGATACAAGACCAGACGAACAACAAACAAACATCCCTCTGTGATAAAAAGAAATCGAATGCGCTGACCACTTTAACGTCGCGTGGAATTCTCGTCACGTACACCCTCGGAATAAGCTGGAGACCATCAGCATTCACCGACACCTCTCTTCGGGGTGTGCCCAGAAATGCACCCCGCAAAACGACGCCGGAACAGCGCTCTAAAATAAACAACCCCCGGGTGTTGATGATGCCTTTGGGCCTCTTTTTATTTCGTTTCCTTAACTTGTAGAGCAAGGATATGGCTCTTCATACTGGACCTGTTACGTGTCATATGGGATGGCATTATTTAAAAGAATACATTTCTTATAAAGTTTGGGACATTGTTTACATTTAGCAAGATATTGCAACAATTTATATAAATCTTGAAATTTTGACAACTGAGTAGTACAGTTTTACCAGATAGTTGGTTGAAAGTTAAATGTCCGGTTTATGTTTCAGCTGCAGCGTTTGGTTATTTTCATCTGATCTAATAAAGCGTCTGGAATTTAATTTCAGCTGAATTTCCTTTTGATGGCAAATAATAAAAATGTTTAATTATAAAATACTTAAAACAATTTTTATTCTAATTAAAAACCTTTTAAAGTATTCTTTGTCCTTTATTATACCAGCATATTTGAATCTGTCTGATTTCATGGTTTGCTAACTTTCCACGCGATAGTTAGTTAAATCGTAAAGGTTTTTTGAATGTTAAGCAATTAATTTGCCACTAGAAGAACATACCTGTGGCATATTTACAGTTGTCACTGTATTAAACTTGTAGATTTGCTGAACTGCATCCATATTTACATAGCAAACGTCATAAGGGATACGAACTGTGGGGTTTATATTGTACTAACTTTCTGGAATCAATTAAAGGTCATATTGGCTTATAATTTATAAGGCATATTCATTTCAAGGGAACTGTAGTTTTCTATTCAGTTTCATTTGTCAGATTTTTAACCGTTCTTCTACAAACAGGAACCAATCCAACTCGGTATCCCCCCTCAAACTAAGGTATTATTAAAATAATTCTATATAAAGTTGTTGTTATTGTGACTAATCCTCAACGTCGGGCAACTTGGAGACGGACACAGTATGAGTAGTCTAATCATAGATGGAGAAAAAAAGGCAGCTTCTGATGGGAGGAAGCACACTTACGTAGAAGAAAGCTTCTAATCGCTAAAGAAGGAGGGATGTGCCTTCCGGGAGGACTTTTAAAGGAAAAACTCCCACAAGGTAGTCTGAAACACGGGGCAAGAATCTCAATATCACAAACTCCCTGTTTTTGAAAATTGTCTACAGCAATGCCCCCAGCAGATTGAATTTCAGCCTAACGCTCAACAGCGCACGTTTTCACTGAGCCACGAGTTGGGTTGATATAAAGTAACAAATATATTATTGTTTTAAATAAAATATTTTTATTTCTGGTTAGATTTTCAACTCACTATAATTAATTTTAATTTTAATTTTTTTTTTTATTATTATTTTCATTCAATTTTATTGCACTTATTTTTTACTGAATTTTTGTAAGAATTAAATTATAATTATACTTTATTGCAATTATAATTTATTACAATAATTATTACAATTTATTCTAATTGAAGTTTGTTATAATAGCTATGTTATAGTTGCATTTTATTTCGTAATTTATAGCCATGGATTTTATTGTAACTGTTATGTATGGTTAAAAATAAATATCGAATGAAAATATTAAAGCAGATACAATTTGTTCCATTCTTCAAAGTTCTATTATTTACCTACTTAAAATATTTACTATAAAAAAGCGAATTGTAATTAATGCAGTCATTTTCAATTTCACTTATCGGTTTCGATTTCGAAAAGCAATTTGCACATCAGACAACCTTGGCTGATATTATATATATATAAGCAACTGAATATTATTGCTTAAATGAGTATAAATTACTCAAATATCACATTTTTACATTGAAATAATTTTTGAAAAACGTTGCAAAATTGTTTGAAGTTTAATTAACTATTTATATCATTAAAAACTAATTTAGCTTCCAAAATTACAATTTTAAAAAGCAACCAATTTAAAACCTGTACAATACTGATTATCATTCCCATAGGATAGCATTGCATCATTTGAAAACAGCGGACATTATACATATACATGTCTGGAAGGACATTAAAATTAAAGATATCCTTTTTCCTAATTGCAATTCTAAATTTACTATCCGTGAAAAGCTTTCACGAAACATTAAATTTGTATCTTTTCATTTCTGAAACCAGACATTATTAAGCGCAGTAAAGAGCTCTTAATTAAAGTAATAAAAAACCAGACATAAAGTTCTCGGGGAACGACGAAAAATTGCTTTGTTTTATTTAGGTTTTGAATTCTTAAGAATTTTCTTAACGTTTTCCAGTGGAAAAATTTGAACAGAATATTTAGAATGGTAATACTCATTTGAATTAAATGATAATGGGAATTTTCTATGAAAACCACTGATATTACCAACATGGTATGTGGATATAAAAATGGCTTTTAAGATTATTACCAATTTATAATGCGACAGTTTCTAATGCAACTGTGTATGAAGAATTAATTGAAAATGAATGTTTAGTGATTTGAAAATGAGTTGATGAGTGATTTGAAGAATGAGTTTAATTAAAATGAACGAATGAATTGAATTCGAATGAAAACCATTGCTAGTACCTATATGCTATGGGAATACAAAAAATGGCATTCAAAATATTATTGCCGTTTTTTATAATGCAACTGAATATGAAGAATAAGTTTATTCATTTGAATTAAATGATAATGGAAATGAACAAATCAATTGAATGGCTTTTTGAACAAATCATTTTTAGAATTAATTGAAGGTTTCAAGAAATTATATTCATTTAAATTAAATGATAATGGTAATTTTCAATAAAAACAAGTGCTATTACCAACATGCTATGGGAATAAAAAAATGTCTTTAAAATTTAGATTTGTTATTCTCATTTGAATTAAATGATATGTGGGAGCTTTTCAATGAAAACCACTGCTTTTACCTACATGCTTTGTTAAGAAAAAAATGGGTTTCAAGAGATAATTATCATTTTGTAATGCAACTAGATATGGAGAATGAGTTTAATTGAAATGAACGTTACTGATTAAGTTGAAATTATTATTTGAGTGTATTCTAAGCTTTGCTGATAGCCCATTTCGTTGAATAATTTGATGTATCAGAGAGTTATTGTATTGTAATATATAGTATTCATTTTTTAAAATATTAAAATTTTAAATTGTATAATAATATCATAATTATAATATTATTATAATTATAATAATTATAAATAATATTATATAATTATAAATATCAAAATAATAGACAACGTTATTATCTTGTAATTTCAACGAATAAACAATAATGTCACAATTTTAGCAAGAAACATATATCCATACTAAATTAAACAATATATTTAAAAATGATTACTAAACAAATATTTTAACCTTTATATTAATCATTTGATGAAAATAGAATAAGTTCGTTATATACATGTATTGAGGGATTTGGAATTTTAAATTCGTTTTTGCCCTTGAGGGAAAATTAAAAAGGAGAAACCAATTGTTCTTTTAACAGAAAAATTACAGAAATCAACTTATAAAAATTAATTGAAATAAAACTATAATCCCTGGCATTTGAAAATTTATGTCCATGTTAAATATTTAAGAACATTTAGTCAGAATATAAAAAATAATGATCATCTAATTAAAGCATAAATAAATTTATTTAATTTTTAAAATTATTATATTTATTTTTAGTTTAAAGAAAAGTTAACATATTAAAAAAATTCATTTAATATTTTATTGTTATTAAAAAAATCTCTTTTCCTAATTTGGATTTTATTTTATATTTAAAAAAAAATCCAAATTACAAGCGAATTTACCTCATTAACATGTAAATACCATTCATTAAAAAGATGTCTAATAGGCAAAAAATCCTTTAGATAACATATCTATTTTTTTCTGCAAATACATGTATTTGATTTTATTTTAAATGAGACAAAAAAAAATCGATATTAGTTTTTCGAAAATTAGCTATTATCGTATTAACCTCCTTTATTAATTCATATATCATCATATTCTAAATATTTATTAAATATCATTTTTTAAATCTTATAAGTCTTTTTTTAATTAAAGCCCATTATATAACATATTATTTTCTTAATTAATTTAGCTTACATTTAATGCCTGCTCAATGTTTATTTATTTTATCTGATATGAACTAATTTTTCATATATAAATATCAACATTTTCAATACATTATAGATTTATTAAACTTATAAATATTATTATTATTTTATTATTAAATAGTAAAGGTCACCAAGCACGTAGTACAGTCTGAAAACATTTGTGCTGACATCAAATGATCAATCACAATGTCATTAGGAAGAAATTAAAGTGTATAAGTGCAATGTGTATGTGTGAAGAATATAGTCTTCATTTGCCATTCTTAATTGGAACATTTGAAAAAACCCGACTCAGTTATAATGTACGCTGCTGGTGAGCATTAGATTGAGGTTCAATCAGCTGGAGGCTTTGTTGTAGACAATGTTTCAAACACGAGCTGCCTCGATGGCTTTTGTGATGTTCAGTATCTTGCCTCGTTAATCAGAATACTAGAGTTTTCCGGAATTTTTTTCTCCCATACTATAATCAATTGCATATTGCCTGATGGCTGAATGGCTAGCGCTCTGGCGCTTCAGTACAACAAGTATCGTGTTCAAATCCCGGCTTTGCCCATGTGTGTTGTAGTGGTTCGAATCCACTTTAAACCGTAGGTCCCAGTCCTAATAGGATCGTAGAGCGTTACGGGGGCATTGTTACTCCGCATCCGTGGCTTACCATCAAGTTACACGCGCCCCTGGATAGTGCAACGTGGTAACATCGGTGCAGCCCTTATGGCGAAGATCACGGTCTATTTGCCAGCTGCATTAGAAGAAAGAAAAAAATAATCAATTGCGTGGTAGCTCCCTAAAAATCCTCCCGGAAGGCACTGCCCTCCTTCTTCAGCTACACGGAACTAAGTTAGACTTCTACTTATGGGTGCTCCATCCCAACACAAGCTCTGCCCCCTCTCCTCCTTCCATGAGAAGACACTTATGTGATGTCCATCGAATTCTGCAAAACACTAATTGGTTTGGTTTGTCGCTCTATGGTCATTTTGTGCACACTTTGAGCTAATTAGACGGGTACCTACTGTTTAACGGGGATTCCGGGCTACTAGCAAACATCCATGACACCGCCAGGAGCAAGACACTGAGGATGAGTTTAACAGCAACATTTGAAATAAAAATGTATAGAAAATAACTGGCTATTTTTTTTCTGGCGAAACAACAAAAAAACAGTATTTGATGATTACTAATTAACTAATAAAAATTTGAATAAGTATTTTTCGTTAGTTTTAGCTACGCACCAGTCAAAACAATTATAAATGCACATTAAAAATTTGGTGTTAATTTTTAGAAAATATCGCAGGATAAGCAAATGTATTAATTTACATTCAGAGATATCAATAACATCTTAATTTAAACATTATAGACCTTAATTAATCCTTAATTTCTCTTATTATGATATCTATTAAAACAGTGTACTTTACCTATAAATAATTAATAATGCAAACGTAATTAAACACCTCTAATTGATCTGTACTATGAATAGAGAGTTGTTCTGCCTTTAGCTGCTATGGCCAGATATTGGCGCGCTCCACCTGCGAATGCCTCAGGTAAAGTTCGGACTCCCAATGATTGTTATTATGAAGGCGGCGGCGTAAACTGGGTCTATTAATAAGGATAAATGGCATCTCCGCCGGACATACGTGACGGCAAATAGCTCCGTAATGACCCTCGGATGTTGCTTCATTTTGCAGCAAAACACACAGAACGGCGACCGGCGCTGTCATTGTATGCCTAATCAGGACTTCCTTACAACACACTATCTGATTTTCACAAGGGGGCTGTATATTTAATAAATGGGTGCTAAAAATCATCGTATTTTAAACGCGATCCTTTTAAAGAAGGCCTTAGATATATTTAGTTAGATTACATATATATATATATATATTTATGTGTGTGTGTGTGTGTTTGTGGTGTGTATATAATAGTAATATGATTTCACATAAAATATGATGATTGTATAATAATTTAAAAAATTGTTTTCTCTAAATTATATTATATAATTCAGGTTATTTATTTTGTTATTTGTTTATTATTTATTAATTTAATTATTATTATTATTATTATTTGCTTTTGTTGTCTCAACATTGGAAATTCAAATTAATTTATATACAATTATAATCCCAGACGTTTGGCAAAGTCATTGTATGTCTAATCAGTACTTCCTTACTATTTCATTTTCACAGGGTGTTGTATATTCATTAAATAGGTGCTAAAAATTATCGTATTTTAAATGCAATCCTTTTAATAAAGACCTTTTAGATTTCTTTTGTAATATATATATGTGTGTATATGCATATATATATATGTGTGTGTGTGTGTGTGTGTGCGTGTAATAGTAATATGCTTTAGTAATATAATATTATATACATACATATATATAATACGGTATTTTAAAGTTAATACATTGAATTATATGATTTTAAATTCAAAGAATGTATAATAATTTAACTTGTTTCCTCTAAATTAAATTATATAATTCAAGTTATTTATTTTATTATTTATTATTATTATTATTTGATTTTATTATCACAACTTTGGAAATTCAAATTAATTTATGTACAATTATAATCCCTGACATTTAGCAATTTAAGTTAAAAATTAAATATTTTAGAGGATTTATTTAAATATTTAAATATTTAAATGACATGTTTCAAAAAATTACTGATAATTTAATAAATTATAAAAAGCATTTTAAAGAATACATTGAACGTTAGCATGGAAAACTTTTAATTTCTTGGTAAATAGTGAAATTATTGAATTTATATTTTTATTTTGAGATATTATTTTGTTTTACATCATTATTTGCAACTCAAGGGAAAAAAGCTGCAAATGCGCAAAATATTTTGGAAAAATTTATTTTTGTTGAAATAAACTATTTATATCTTTATCATATTTCTGGTTAACATAATAATTCATTTAATAAATATATATATAGTAACGAAATTTTCCTACATCTTTAAAATTTAACTATTTTAATCTGTGTTCTTTTTTAAAACGTATTATTAAATTTTTTGAAAATTTATTCATTTATATGCTTTTTTAATCTATTAGGTTGACAAGAAAATAATTTATTTTTCACCATTTATAGTTCATTGTAAAAACCGAACCTAAATTCTCGCTAACCTAATATATTTCATTCAATCTTATTCTTCAATTTTCAATTTTTTTTTTTTAAGAAACTGTCTAAGAGAAAAAGAATTAGTGATGTTATAACTTAAACTACAGAAAAAAATAGAACTTTTACAAACATTTTCTAAAATAAAAAATGAAAAAAAAAATAGTATAGAACTTATAGAATAAAATAATATTAAAAAAAAAAAGATTTCAATAAATTTAACTAATGTAAAATAAATAAAAAAGATATAGCTCTTAAAACTATCTATTTGCCGACTAAGTTTTTACTTAAAGTAGTTTTCTTAATTTTAAAGTAAAAAAACTAGTTATTAAGTTAAATATATTAAAAGTTTAGTATTTTTAAAAGTTTAAGTTAAGTTAAAAGTTTTAAAGTTAAGTTACTTTAAAACTTAAAGATTTTTATAATTTTAATTATTTTTTTAAATTTTGTACCAAATTTTAAATACAGATAAAAACAACTTTCATTTTACTTTAAAAATAAAGATCTTCATTGAGTTACTTTAAAATGGTATTCATTACTTCAACGTGAGTTTCTTTTTTCTTGAGCTTAAAACATTTTTAGTGAGCTTAAAACATTCTTAAGATAAAATATTTAAAGACTTAAATTGAAAGAAATTCAAACAGAGGTTAAAAAATAATATTACATTCATCGAGGGAAAAAAGAGTTAATTTAATTTATGATTTTTACTTTTCAAAAATTACTATATACCATTTATTTTCCTACAAATAGTTAAAAAAATAATAAATGAAAACTGCTGTCGAAATTATGATTCAAATTTGAATACATTTGAATTTTTGTGATTATTAAACTCTTTAATAATAAGTAAAAATATGTTTTCTTTTTTTCAAAAATGAATAAATGCCACCTTTTTTATTAATACAAATATTTTTTAATGTAAATTATTCATATAGCTTTATTCCAATAAAAATTAAATAATTGCAATGTCTTTTCAATTTCTGAATTTAATGTTTTAACTGTAACTTACAGAATTTAATTAATGCAAAAATTATGCGAATTTTCCTAGTTTTGCATGTTTATTTAATGCATTTTGTCAATTATAAGATTTTTAAAAAAATTAGTAATATAATATGAATAAAGATTTTCTCTTTCATTGTGCCTACAATATATTTAAAAGAAATCCAAAACAATGTTTTTTACAATTAGTGAAATATTATAGATTAATTAAATTTTCAAAATGACAAACATCAAAAAGAATATTTAAACAAATTTTATTATTAACAGATCATTGTTAACAAACATATGATAGTCCTTTCCCACAATAATCGTCAGATTTAGTTATTAGATTACTGATCTTATAGATCTAATCCAGGAGAGCTTGGAATCCACATTAAACTGTAGGTCCAGGTCTAATTAGGTCAAGGTGTGCAACAAAATGACCGTAGAACGACAAACCAAACCAAACAAGGAGAGTTTAATTTTAAGCCCAAAAATGAATTAAAATCTAATGAAAAATAAACAAATTCCTATGTTTACGTCATCAAGTTGATCTCCCTTGAATCACAACAAAATTTTTTATATGATAAAACCTAAGATGGTTTTTTTTTTAAAGATATCGTAATGGGTATTTGGGTTCCATTAATAAATGTTTGTTTCGTAATACATTATCTGTAGTGTTCAATTACTTTTCCATTGAGCGATGAAATATTATCTTCCTCTAGGACTTTCAGTGGTAATTGCTCTGTATTTTCCACCAGACATATGATTATTAATACGAGATACTAATATACTGCCATAATCATCCTAGAATTTGCAATAGTTAAGTTTGGTTTGTAGCTCTACGGTCATCTTGTGCACATGAGGGCTAAACAGAGCGGGACCTACAGTTTAAAAGTGGATTTCGAACCATTCACACACATCCAGACTACCGCCAGGATTGCAATAATTTAAAATTTGAACTTAGAGTTAATTGTTAGATTACTGATCTTATAGATCTAATCCAGGAGAGCTTAATTTTAAGCCTAGAAATAAAATGAAATCCATTTCCATGTGAAATAATTTTCGTTTTTCCTTCAACAAGTTAATCCTGTTCAAATGATTAAATAACGTTTTATGTGATACAATTTAAGATGGTTCTTTTTTCAACCGATAATTGAACGGATACTTTTGATTCCATTAATAATGACCAGTTTCCTTATCCATTATCTATAGGGTTCCATTATATATATTTGCAAGGACGAAATATTACATTTCACTAGGACTTTCAATGGTAATTACCTTGCATTCTCCACTACACATTTCATAATTAATACGAGATACTTATACACTACTACAATCATCCTAGAATTTGCATTAGTTTAAAATTTGGTCCACAGTTAATTGTTAGATTACTGTCTTATAGCTCTAATACAGGGGAATTTAGATTTAACCCTAGAAATGAAATAAAATCCATTTTCAAATGAAATATTTTTCCCTTTTACGTCATCAAATTAAAACTGCTGAAATTGTTAAATTAAGTTTTATGCCATAATATTTTTGTTCACAACGGATAACGAAAACAATATTTTGGGTTCCATTAATAATTACAAGTTCCTTATCCGTCACTTATATTGTTCCCTTATATATGTATGTAGAAAAAAATATTATTTTCCACTAGAAATTTTAGTGGTATATGTCCAACATTCTCCACCAGACAGTTGATAAATACGAGATATTTATACACTACCACAGTCATCCTAGAATGTGCAATAGTATAAAATTTGGTCCTTGGGGTAATTGTAAGATTATAGCCTTAATCTAAAGAAGTTCAGAAATGAAATGAAATTCATTTCCAAATGAATATTTTGCGTTTTTGAGTCATTAAGTTAAACCTTGTCAAATTATAAAATAAAATTTTAATTTAATTGTAATTTAAAATGATTTTTTTCTCAAAAGATACTTGAATGGATGTTTCGAGTTCCATTAATTTGAATACCAGTTTCAATACTCGTTATCTTTTAGTATTCCTTTCTCTCTCTCTCTCTCTCTATATATATATATATACAGGGACTAAATATTACCTTCCACTTAGACTTTCAGGAATAATTATCTTGCATTCTTCTCCAGACATTAGAATATTACTTCTACATATTTATACATCAATCATAAATCAATTTATTCGTTTCTGAAATCAGTCACTACAATGAAACCACTGATGAATTAGAAACTTGACATTCTTGCAAGCCTTACCACAAGACTACAACGTGTCGACTATTAAAGATATAGGTCTTCCTTATTTATGTTTCCCTATGTATTTAAAGTACATAGCACATTCTTTACCAACATGCTAAAATTTCATTTTTAACGCAGCTTTAAATATTTTCAAACAGAATAAATCCGACAGTTTTCTACCGTGTTTCAAAAGCGGCATAAAATCAAACATAAACAAATTCCGCAATTTTCTAATCAAAGAGCAAATTGCATATCAGCGTACAAAACAAACACGCTCGTACCACTGAAGATGCAATCCGACACATCCTAATTAAAAGAGTGCCCCCTCAGAATCTGCACGTCGCCTTTGAGGTGGGCGCAGTTTTAAATGGTGGCGCGAAGAACGCTTTTGAAAAGTTTGTGAAGAATCCCGGTTCGACTTTTGCAAAAATTGTCGCCGAGATTAATTAAGCCACCAGGAAGAGGGTGGGAGGCAGTAAATTAAAAGTGGAAAACTTTTAAAGTTACTTTGTGACCTTAAAGTGGATGCAAATTTAGGGAACTAATTGCTATCGAGCAGTTAAAACCAAACACGGAAGGGAAAATTAAGTTTCGCGTTATAAAGTATTTCAAGTTTTTTTTTTTTATATTTGTTAAGATATATATATATTATATGTTAATTTGTATATATAAATGTGCAGGAACGAAATATTACATAACACCAACATTTTCAGTGAAAATTGCCCTGCATTCTGCGCCAGACATTTGAATAATACGAGATATTTATACACAACCCCAATCATCCTAGAATTTGCAATAGCTTAACAGATGGTCCTAGAGTTAATTGTTAGGTTATAACTCTAATCTAAAACAGCTTAGTTTTAAGCTCAGAAATGAAATCAATTTCCAAATGAAATATTTTTGTTTTTATGTCATCATATTAATTCGCCTCAAATTATTAAATAACATTTTATTTGATGCAATTTAGATGATTTATTTTTCAACAGAAAACTGAAAGGATATTTTCGGTTCCATTAATAATTACAAGTTTTATTGTCCATTATTTATAGTGTCCCCTTATATATACACATATATATATATGCAGGAACGAATTATTATCTTCCACTAGGACATTCAAGACTAATTACCTTTCATTCTTCTAAGTACATCTGACTATTAATTCGTGATACACAAACACACAAACGTAATAGTTATTCAATTATGACTGCAACGAAAGCCATTGATAGATTAGAAACTTCCAATTCTGGCAAACAGCACCACTATGCTACGAGTCGATATATATATATATATATTTATGTCTTCCTTATTTCTATTACACACAGCCCATTTATTAAAAACATACTAAAATGTTACTTTTATTCCAGTGTTAACTATTTTCAAACAGAATAAATCCGACAATTTTCTACGGCTTTTCAAAAGCGGTGTGAAATCAGGCATAAACAAACTCCGCAATTTTCTAATCAAAGAGCAAAATGCATATCAGCGTGCAAAACAAACACGCTCATATCACCGAAGATGCAATCCAACACATCCTAATTAAAAGAGTGCCCCCTCAGAATCTGCACGTCGCCTTTGAGGTGGGCGCAGTTTTAAATGGTGGCGCGAAGAACGCTTTTGAAAAGTTTGTGAAGAATCCCGGTTCGACTTTTGCAAAAATTGTCGCCGAGATTAATTAAGCCACCAGGAAGAGGGTGAGAGGCAGTAAATTAAAAGCGGAAAACTTTTAAAGTTACTTTGTGACCTTAAAGTGGATGCAAATTTCGGGAACTAATTGCTATTGAGCAGTTAAAACCCAACACACGGGAGAGAAAATTAAGTTTGGCGTTATAAAGTATTTTGACTTTTTTATTTTTGTCAATCTTTTGTACTTTAAGCTTACTGTTAAGCATACAATAACAATTATTAAGCATCCAAACTCAACTCTTAAGATGATTAACTATAAATATATACTCGCGTACATATAGATATATATATTTATAGGATGATTATAATTAAAGCCCTATTTTCAAAATTCTTTTAAAACGAGCAACATGTCCCAATGAGTTCAAATTTCATCTCATTGTGACGAGTTATTCTTTTTTTACAGCACTTTGTATGGGGGACTTTAATTATAACCACCTTGTATATATATATATATATATATATATATATATATGTATGTATATATATATATGAATATATATATATATACATAGAGAGGGAGAGAGATAGAGCAAGAGTATATATATATACATGTGTGTATATTAATAGTTAATCAGGTTAATAGTCGATTTTGGATTCTTAATAATTGTTATTGTAGGCGTAGTGCTAAGATTAAACTACAAAAGATTGACAAATAAAAACAAAAACATTCTATTAAATAATGAATAGTAGTAACTATTATATTAACTTAACAATTAACTATAAAAGATTCTAGTTAATTTATTAACAGTCCAAACTTAACTATTCTCAGTATAAATTAACTGATTACTTATATTAATATTGACTATTTGTGTGCTACAATTTATTTCCTATCTTAACTTAGTAAGCTATATTGATTGCCAAGAAACTATTCTCCGTGAACATTAACTTTAAGTATTGTAAACATATTTTATAAGATTAACAAATACTTTTACCTGTGTTATACATGTATACATGTTCAAATATGTAACTATAGTTGCAGCTAAATATGCATTAAGAGTATAAGTTTATTTGAATCTACATATAATTATGGAAAAAAACCATTCTCATATATGGTTATTAAAATATTATGAATAAAATTTGTGTAATCAAATTGGAGTATGAACTGGAGTATAAAAACTTAATAAACTAATAAATTCTTTATTATATCAATATAATATCACGCTTATGATTCTATATTTTCCCATATATTATTTCTATGTATGAAATAAATATATGACAGATAACTACCATTTTTTTGTACTGTTTTTCTGTCACCCTATACTGAATATACGTCACCCACATATTCAGTATCTGGTACACACATATTATTATATATTCAATACACATATTACTATATATTCAATACACATATTACTATATATTCAATACACATATTACTATATATTCAGTGCACATATTACTATATATATATGTGTCGTCCACATATCTTCTGATATCCATGAGCTCGTGTTTAAATTCTTATCCGTCTAAATATACAATTATATTCTTAGAATTAAAAAAACAGAAACATAATTTCTCGCCGATAGCCAGTATAATCACTAAAACTAATAATAAACGCATGGTAATAAAAAACGGCCCATAAACTCTCACTCCGTCGCACTTAGGTACCATTTCCCCGCATATCTGAGGTGGTAGGAAAAAGAAAAAAAAGCTTAAAAGTGATTCCATTTGCAGAGGTGGCAGTATTAGAAGATTCTATATATTCAATTTTTATAACCCCTCGAGTCGCCGACTCCGATATGGGTAACTGCAGAGTGTCAGCATTCTTTCTGGGACCGTAAAATATTTTTATACGAAACTAGCGGCAGGAGACAGTGGCTTGCAAAGTTTGCGCATATATTTTGGGAAGCGTTTTTAATAATCTTAGAAGAAGAAGAAGAGTTTTTTTATTGTTATCTTTAAGACATCGAACTTGTCATTAAGTTATATCTGTACGAATTGATTACTTATGACATTAGCGCATCAATAGAAATATTAACTAGACTGTCTCAGCACAAATTATTTGATTGTCCACCTTATTAACGAATCCATAGAAATATGAACTAGACTATATCAGCACAAATTATTTGATCGCCATCTTATTAACCAATAGAAATATTAACTGTACTGTATCAGTAAGAATACATGGAATTTTTTTTTAAATATTGAACTTGGAATTTTTAAAAATATATTTGAATATTAACTAGACTGTATCAGGAAGAATACTTTGAATTTTTTATTATTGGCTTTAAGACATCGTAAAGATCCCTAATCTATCTCAACACGAATTGATTACTCATTATATTAGTGGATCAATAGAAATATTAACTAGACTGCATCAGCAAGAATACTTTGAATTTTTTTATTGTCGGCTTTAAGACATCGTCCAGATCACTAATCTATCTCAATACGAATTGATTACTCATTATATTAAAGAATAAATAATGTAACATTTTCCTCATTAAAACATTAATCTTTTTTTATATATATTTTTTTAAAAATCATAAAATTTATTTCAGATATATTAAATCAATGCATAACTATAATTATATAACTATTTTATTAAAAATATTATGCAAATAATTCATAAAAGAAAGAAATAAAATGATTATAGTTATGTATGAATCTTTCTGTTGAAAAAATTTCTAAATGAAATGTACTATAAAAGTTGTTAGGAAAGTGAAATTCAAGAATTTCAATTTCCTATAGTACATTTCATTTAGAATTTTTTTTTTATTTACATTTAATTCATTATTTTTAATCATGTAAAATATAAAAATGAGCATTATATTTATTGAACGACAATGGTATAATATAAAATTTTCATGTGGATCTAGGTTAGAATAACTCCACTGTTTCCCATACATGTCATAAAAGGCGATTGAAATGGGTACCCAGTGCTTGGGAGTATAACCGGGTGGGGTAAAGTCAGACTTCTCTCTTTGGGTACCCCATGTCTTTGTGCCGCAAGGTCAAAGACAAAAAGAAGTTGCATTTTTTTACCGTTTATCATGATTCGTCGGTTTAAGACATACGTGTTCATGGACATGATCTAGATGTTATTGTCGACCAAGTGAGATAAAAAAAATAATTACAAAAATTTTCATGATAAAAATTGTATAACAATTAAAACAATTAAATTATTTTATATCTATATATCGCTCATCATATAATTGTGTAAAATTATTTTGAACATTCTAAAGATATTCAGACCTACATTCAACTTTAATATACATCAGCTATTCAAAATTAAAAACACTATTCTGTAATCCATTATACGAAGACAAAAAAAAAAAAAAATATAAAATACATAAAATATTCAAAAAAAGTTTGTTTTTCCTTCTAAAATTCTTGTTATAAATATTTATTCGCAAACAATAAAAAACAAAATATGGAAAAAAAAGCCATTGACAACTGCATTCAATATGAAATTTTAGCAGAAAAATACTTCTAAAGAAGATCAAGAAAAAGATTATTCAAAAACTCTTTCCAAATTAAAGAAAATTAGATTTTTTTCAATAAAAGGAATGGGACCTTTGCATCATTCGACGACATTGTTTCAAAATTTATTTGATTGTAAGATTAGATATTGCAGATGGAATAAGGTTTCGGTTTGAATAAGCAATTTGCAGAATTAAGGCAGACGTGTCGTGCGTGTTAACAGCCTGGATTAATCCTTTGCAGGAAAATCATTGTTGCCATCGATCAACATAGTGACGCTTCTCAATATTCTAAGCTCAGACTTTCGCACCACGTCTCCTCTGCAATTGAATCAGAAAATCAATTTTCAAGGCTTTCTCAAGAATATCAACCACGTTTTTGCTTCTACCAGTTGGTTGTTTATTTTTTTATCTGCATGCATTCTATTCGTGCACCATACATGTACCAGTGGATGGGTATTGAAGAACTGTATTTTTTTTTTTATCTAAGACAAAAGTTTTATTATTAGGCTTATTTGAAAATATTTAGTAAGCTATTTCTTTGAATTTAAATAATTAAATTTCAGAAATATGATATTATGTTAGTTGGGAGTCAAGTATGTGTAATGGTTGCAGAACTTTTAGCTAAATTTTACAACAAATTGGAGAAATAGAAATGAAAAAATATAACGAATAAAAAGTTAAAAAAAAAAAAAGACGACTGCAGATATGTGTTTTTATGTACAAAAAAATCTCGAATTGTTACTGTGATAGCAAACAAAAATTTTGTAGTTTATTATTTTTTACCTTATGATCCTATGCATTTAATTTTGTTTAATTCTTAAAGATTTTGTAGCAACTCGAGCCATAGGTACTTGATTATCCCTGAAAGAAGGGAACAATAACTAGTATTTTCCCTATCCCATAGTGGAATCCATTAGATTGGAATTGAAATTGGCTGACGCAAGACCTCACTTGGAATTGGTATAAACCTATTTGGATTACATTATTAATTAGATAATACATTTCGATAGATATGTGAGTTGTCTGTGTTGTCAAAATAAAATAATGAAAAGGCACATTGGAATCATATTTGAAATAACAGTGCGTGAAGTTATGAAGTTTTATTATGATTAATTATGAAGTTTTTGATATTTTTTTAAACCGAGTTTACCAATAGTTATCTAGTTATCTACTATCGTTATCCTACTTATTACTCGATGTCATTTATACCACTAATATTTGAATTTATTTTAATATTACCAAAATCAATAAATTAATAACAAAATGATCAAACGTATCAATAGGTTCTTATACATACAATCCTAACTAACATTAATAACAGTTCTTTATGATAATAAAGAATTAGGGGCACACTATATATGTGGGCACATTATTAAACATAATGGAAGCACGTTTTTGCTCAAAATCGACGGAATTGTTTTTACTATACAAAACGAGAAACTCGTAAAAAAAATACTTTTTAAACTTTTGTATAATTATTAGGTTTATCGAGGCCAACAACTTACCAAAAATTGTAATTATTTTCTTTAGTAACAAAGTAAAGTTCATAGTATTTGGCACAACTATATATCTTTTTATATAGTATTAGTTGTGTTTCATTTTATATATCCTATAATAAACTTCTATTAACAAGCTAATATTTCGTATATTGGTTGGAGGATGTATCATAATTCATTTCTTAGTAGCAATAAAAATAATAAAGAATAACTTATCTATTTTATTACAAAAAATTAACTTATTCTTGCATTTAGAATCTTTATTTGAATTTCTTTTATTTTATAAAATAACTCTTATCTCAGAACATTTGCACGAAACTTCACTAACTAACTAGAATGGTATTTTTCTCAACTCCTTCTGGTTAGGTTTGGTCCACTAACATAACCAGAAGAACTAACAGAACCATGTCCGCTGCCTGCAAGCAACCAAGATTGTTAATAGCGAAATGAGTTTCTGGCCGTGTTCAGGCAGTAACCCTCGGGGGCATTCCAGAGTCAATATGGACACTGGCATAAGAAGGGCGGTGTGTATCCATTCCTGAGGAATGTTCCTATATACCCTTTTTTTCTGTTTTATTTTCCCTGGGCAAAGATGGAACATTTCTTCCTTTATAAGTGGCGGATGCTGCCTTGTACCGAAGCCATAAAACAGGACCGAAATCTTTCGGAGACTTTTATCGAACAGTGGCTATTCTTTATTGCACTCATTGGCAGAGGATCTTTTGCCGGAAGATAAGAATTTGTCAGGAAACTCCTGCAGGAATCACTCGATAACGATGGGGTTGGACACTATGATGCAGTGGGCGGTTATGAAAAGATATTGTGTTCTCTAATAAATAAGTGCAGTGTGGTATTTCGCAATACCTTATTTGCAAACAAGCAGGCTAGTACATAAAATTTTGGATTTTCAATATAAGATGATCTATTTAAAACACTGCATGATAATTTTTAATTATAAGCGTAGTTGTTTTAAAATTACACTAATTTTGCAGAATTATTTCATCAAACTATAATTATTTTAAAAATTTAATTATTTCATGCAATTAACGGATTTTGTAAGATTTCTTATCCAAAAAGTTATTTGATTGTCAATGATAAGGATGTAGTTGATCAGTATGATATAGTGGGTGTTTATGAAAAGATATTCTCTTCTCTAATAAATAAATGCAGTGTGGTATTTCGCAATACTTTTTGTTTCAATCAAGCAGGCGAGCATATAAAATCCCGGACACTCAATACAGGATGGATAATTTTTTATTATTTTTAAAATTTTACAGTCAATCTTGAAGAATTATCTTCAGCTCAATTAATTAATATTTTTGTAACAAATATGTCAGTTCAATTTAATATTCTAAATAATTAAATAATATCACTGATACTACCAATATTTGATTTTATTTTAATAAGTTCAAAATCAACTTATTAATAGCAATGTTATCATTGATACCATTCATTTTCTAAGCAAAAAATCAAGTAAAGAATAACCAATGTTACCACTAATATTTACATTTATTTCAATAAGCGTAAGATCAATTAATTAATATCATTAATATTACTAATATTTTCATTTATTTTAATAATCTATGTACACGAACAATAATCACCGAAATTTAATTTTACGGCTGTCGGTATTTTATGAAGACAATTTTCTGCATTCTTTTGGACGAGCAATAAATGTCAGTCACAAACTTTCGACCTTACAATCGAAATGATGACCAAAATTACCACTAAATTCACATCAAAAGATCTTTTTTGGAACATTTGCACGAAACTTTAGTAACTGGAATGGTATTTTTCTCAACGCTTTCTGGTTATGTTTGGTCCACTGTCGACAGCTTCCAAGAAACCAAGATTGTTAATAGCGAAATGAGTTTCTGTCCTTGTTCAGGCAGCAGCCCTCGGGGGCGTGCCAGAGTCAATATGGACACTGGAATAAGAGGGGCGGTGTGTATCCATTCCTAAGGAATGTTCCTATATACCCTTTTTTTCTGTTTTATTTTCCCTGTTCAAAAGATGGAACATTTCGTCCTTTATAAGTGGCGGATGCTACCTTGTACCGAAGCCATAAAACAGGACCGAAATCTTTGGGAGACTTTTATCGAAGCATGACTATTCTTTATTGCACTCATTGGCAGCGGATCTTTTGGCGGAAGATAGGAATTTGTCAGGAAACCCCTGCAGGAATCACTCGATAACGATGGGGATTGGACTGTATGATGCAGTGGGTGGTTATGAAAAGATATTTCTGTTCTCTCTAATAAATAAGTGCAGTGTGGTATTTCGCAATATTTTTAATTGAAAACAATCAGGCAAGCACGTATAATCTCGGGCATTCAATACAGGATGGATAATTTTTAGAGGTTTTAACATTATGCAGTCCATTTTTCGTAATTATTTTATCAAAATATAATTATTTAAAGATTCCTTATTATTGCATGCAATTACAGGATTTTGTAAGATTTTTTTTTCCAAAAAGGTATTTCATTAACAGTGATAACGACGAGGTTGGGCAGTAAGATGCAGTAGGCGGCTATGAAAATATATTCTCTTCTCTAATAAATAAGTGCAGCGTGGTATTTCGCAATACTTTAATTGCAAACAAGAAGACAAGCACATAAAATTTTGGATTTTAAATGTAATATGATATATATTTAAAACACTGCATGATAATTTTTAATTATAAGCGTAGTTGTTTTTAAAATTACACAGTTAATTTTGCAGAATTATTTTATCAAATTATAATTATTTAAAAAAATTGTAATTATTTCATGCGATTACCGGATTTTGTAAGATTTCTTAACAAAAAATGGCATTTAGTTGTCAGTGATAACGATGGAGTTGAACAGTATAATACAATAGGTTATAAAAAGATATTCTGTTCTCTAATAAATAAGTGCATGTGGTATTTTGTAATAATTTAATTGCAAAAAAACAGGCAACTATATAGAATCTTGAACATTCAATACAGGGTGGATTATTTTTTATTATACATATAGAGGTTTTAAAAATATGCCGTTCATTTTACATAATTATTTTATCAAAGTATAATTATTTCCAAAATTCTTAATTATTTCACGCAATTTATCCATGTATTGGATTTTGTAAGATTTCTTCTCCAAAACGCATTTGGTTGCCAGTGAATTTCTTGCTATGTTTAAAGGGTTTTTACTTTTCTAATTATAAGTTTAATCTATCTATTATTCCATTCTTCTCAATTGTGTAGACGTGATTTCTTCTTCAAAAATCATTTGATTGTTACTGAATTTCTTGATTTGTTTAAAAGATTTTACTTTCGAGTAACAAGTTTTATCTGTCTATTATTCAAATCTCTCAATTGTGTAGACGTGACTGACGCAGGGTATTTATGCATTGAATTGATTTGGAATAACTCTCCACAATACACGGAATTACTCCATCTCTGTATTGTGTAGATGCGCCCAATCATTCACGATCGAGACTTGATTAATATGTACAATGAGGGATTGACTTAAGCTATAGAATTTGAACAGGTTAACGTGATTATAAAGTGTAAAATATCTACCTACACTTAATACCAGCAGCTATATCTTGCTGTGCGAAACCAATTTTCCTCTTAAATAAAAACATTAAATTACGATTTTCAGTGGATTTTTTTTATAATCATTACATTAGATTTATTTTTATTTATTTATATTTAAATATTAAATTGAGTTTTATTTAGATAATTATTATGTTGAAAGATGTGTATATTTCTTATTAATGTTTTTTATGGTAGTCATATTTATTACTTTCAATGAAATGTGCTATATCTTAGGTATATTTTTAAAAGTTTAGTATACTTTAAATGGTTCTATAATTCTTCACCACAGATTAAATAATTGAATAGTTATCTTGAAATTCATTTAAAATAAAATGAATTATGATGAAACATGTCTATCTCTATTATTAATGTTTTATTATTTTATCGTAATCGTATTTTTGTCGTCTCATTGAAATGTACCACATTTTTAAAAGCTAAGTAGCTTCGTATACTTTCTAAGGTTAATTCTTCATCATACATTAAGTAATTGATAAACTATCTTTAAATTCCTTACAATAAAAACAATTTTTGTTTTATAATGTAAAATTCCAATCATTTTGATGCTATATTAAGTTATTAATTTCGAAAAAAATGCTTCAACTTTCGTAATAAATAATATCGTTAAAATAAAAAAAAAAATTATGACATCTATTTCTTTTGCGTATATTTCACAAAAGCAGTTTAAATAAAATATTTGATTTGTGAGGAGTATAAAGTCTGTATGATTGAAAATAAATTATTTGTTATTAAAATAGCGAGGAGTATAAATTATTCTGTATGATTGAAAATAAATTATTTGTTATTAAAATAGCGATTAAAGTAACAAGCATAAATATTTCACTTTCTAAGATTAAGATAACAAGCATATGTTTTACATTCCAAGGTTAAAATAACAAGCATAAATACTTTCTAAGCCTAAAATAACAAGCATATATTTTACTTTCTAAGCTTAAAATAATAAGCATATATTTATCTTTCTTTTTACTTTCTAAGTTCAGTTGAATTCATCTTAGTTTTGTGTCAAATTTATGGATGGAATAGAACATAATTTTTTTATTACAATTGGATATATAGTTAGAACACCAGTTGTGTGAAAATTGGCAAGTGGCTATGTCAGACGGATTTAAAGAGAGATCATCAAAATAATGGAGAAAGATATTTTCGGAATGATTTTAATTTTTAATAATCAAAATTTTAAATTTCATAACATCAAAATACAAATTTTGTGACGAAAATTTCAGAATAACTATTATTATTTT
Source organism: Caerostris extrusa (assembly GCA_021605095.1). Lineage (NCBI taxonomy): Eukaryota > Metazoa > Arthropoda > Arachnida > Araneae > Araneidae > Caerostris > Caerostris extrusa. Next base: position 79,628 of record BPLR01016854.1, read on the forward strand.
TTCTTTCAAAATTTCTTTCATCGTGTATGTCTGATTAGCAATCCTTAAACAAATAATGGATTCATATGTTTAAATTTCTTCACATTCAAACGATAACTGAAAATTTTTTTAAGTCATTTTTAGATCGACTTATTGTGTATAACTTTTTATATTTCCTCTATATTTTGTTATACGATACTTGGAAAACATTAAACTACTGTTGTTTAGATTTATATACCATACGTGAATGATTTCTTCCAAATCTAACAATGGTGATATTGCATGGAATTCTAGACAAAACATTTATTCGAACGACATCAGGGCACCGAAATCTGCTTTCAAGTTCATTGCCACAGTTATGCCTACTCATTCAATATGCGGAAGCATAGGTATTGGAAAAGAAGAAGAAGACATCTCTGAAGTTGGATTGTGCAGCACAGTCAATAGCCACAGTAGCGTGGTCAGGGGGAAGTTCATAAATAAATATGTATCTCTACTTCACGAGGGAGAGAATATATTTTAGGTAAATCTACAATTCTAAACTACTTTTAAAGGAAATATGGGCTTCCTCGAATCGGCTTCCTGTGGCATAAACCATTCGAGGAAGGGGGCAGGGCAGCGAATTTAAAAGTCAGAAACCGGCGAAGTTCTATTTGACAGTCAACTTGCTATGTTTTACATCAGGATGTTCTTTCCGTTATTTCTTTCAGCATTCTGAGTGGTTGTCTTGGTGATGTATTCTTTGCTTCATACCAGAAAATGTCACCGAAAAATGTTCTTTGCAGCGCATAATAGAAAGTCGGAAAAAATATATCTTGGAATGTATTCTCAGACCAATTAAGAAAAAAATATTTAAACTTTTATTCCCTTAACAAGGAAAAATTTTTGTCGCATTAATTTCGACTTTTCTTCAGGATATAATGGCCATGGTATTTTGATAAATTATACTTATTTATTAGTATTTTTATTTCGTTTGTAACATTATGTAAAATGCCAATTGTCTCAATTGGACAAGCATTGCCAATTGTATTGGAATGCAACAAAATTGAAATTCTACTGTGGTACTCAATTTTTTAATATAATATTATTTGAGTACCATTTTCCATTAAAACAAGGTACTCAATTTTAAATTGCAGCTATTTCTCATTTTTAATCCATCAATTTCGATTTTTTTCTTCATTTATTGGCATGGTATTTTGATGAATTATTCATTTATTTATAACCCAATTTATTTGTAAAATCATTTATTTACTTGTATTTTTATTTCATTTGTAATATTTTATAAAATGCAAGCATTTTCAATACGAAATTAATTTTTTCAGAATAGTATATTTATTTGTGAGCAAATTGTATCGAAAAAAGCAACAAAATTAAAGTTGGTGCTGTGGTACTGAATTTTTTAAAACATCAATTTCACATTTTTTAATTGCACATTATTTGAGTACCATGGTCCTATGTCCCTTAAAAAAAAAGCGCATTTCAATTTTATAGTGCATCAATTTCTCAATTTTTAATACATTAATTTATCATTTTTATTTACATCAATTAAGAATTTAATGCCACATCAGTTTTCAATTTTTTTCATCATTTATTTAACAAAATTGAAATTCAATGGTGGTACTCATTTTTCAAAACATCCTTTTGATTTTTTTCAATTTCGTATTATTTGAGTATGACAATTCTATGTCCCTTAAAACATGGTACTCCAATTTTATATTGTATTAATTTCTCATTTTTTATTCACATCAATTTATCATTTTTAATCGCATCAATTTAGAATTTAATGTCTCATCAATTTCGATTTTTTCATCATTTATTGACATGGTATTTTGATAAATTATTCATTTATTTGTAGCATAATTTATTTCCAAAAATCTTCATTTATTTGTATTTTTATTTCATTTGTTACATTACGTACAAAGCAGCATATTCAACACCAAATTGATATTTTCAAAATATCATACTTACAAGTGAAATTAATCAATTGTATCGAAATGCAACAAAATAGAAATTTTTCGTAATAATAGTTATACTAAGGAATCAGAATTTTTTTATTTAAAATCATTTAAAAGTTACAGCCAGTATTAGTTAATTCAGTAATTAGTTACAGCCTTTTAATTTTTTTCCACTTCTTGCAGTTCTGTCTGTAGAGAATCATCGTCCTCAAGAATGGCTGCCTTAAAAGAGTCCTCACTTTGACATTTCAGTGGAGCGTAAGGTACGATCTGTTTCAATGGCATGTAATGGATGGTATGAAACATGATAAACGATCCATTTCACAAGATCATTTGTTTCTGGAGACGGATATTTTATTTACTTTGTACTGGCGAGATAAATCACTTGATACCCAGAATTACATGGCAACCAGATATACCAATCTATCACTCACTAAATGATGGCTATGAAGAAAAAGTTATTTAAAACTGTTGTATTCATTTTGAGAGATTTAGTGAAAGCGACATGAATATTAAAATATCGATTTTTATATTAGGTGAAAGAATATGGCATCATTTATAAAGTGTTTCGTACTGAATCAAAGGTCTCACTGCATTTACATATGCAGAAAAATTGATAGTTTTCTAATATAGATAAATTCTTACGACAGAAATGATGTGTTTTTTAACTTCTTTTACTGTAATAAAATAAAACAATTTCATCTATATAATCAATCCTTTTAATGTATTTTCGAATTTATTATATATATATATTTTTTTGCGGAAGTAATGGAAATTTTTGTCAATTGAATAAAACAAACATATTTAAATCAATTTCTCATTTTTTTACCAATAGAAATGTGTCTGAAAATAATAATGATAATTTTATTCATTCAAATGAAGAAAAATCAATTCAATCAATTTATATAAAATCAAAAGGCTCCACTGATATATATATATATATATATAACTGATTTAAAAATTTAGTATTACCATATTTTCGTATCATATATTATTATTATTTTATCGTTATTTATTTCATCGCATGTTATCATGTGATATCATTATCATATTTTCGTCATCCTATCATTATCATATTATCATCAAAATTTAGTATTATCATATATTTCATATTTCATAAAATATTGTATTATTATAATTTTTTATCATGTTTTATTTATTATTGTTTTATCATAATTTATTTTATCTGTTGTCATGTGATTTCATTATCATATTGTCGTCATCATATCATTATAAAATTTTCATCAAAATTTAATGTTGCAATATTTTCCTATTTAGTATTATCATATATTACATATTTCATAACATTTATTATCAAATTTTATTTGTTATTGTTTAATCGTTATTTACTTTATCACATGTTATCATGTGATATCATTATTATATTTTCATCAAAATTTAGTATTATTATATTATTTATTTATCGTATTATCATATTTGTTATCGCGTTTAGTATTATTATATATCTTCCTAATTTTTGTTTATTCAAATAAACAAAAAGTAATAACAATTTTTATTATAATGAAATAAAAGATTGTGAATAAACTAAACAAATGAGACACTTTTTCTAAATAAAAATATAATGTATTTCAATTATATTTCTTTCATTTAAATAAATATTATTGAAATGTTAAAAAGAAGGAAGCCTGTTTTTCTTAAAACAAATAAGCGAATTAAATTGCATATCGTCTTCAGTACAAATATCAAAATGTTTTCGAATTAAAACAATGCGTTTAAATAAAAATTCTACGAAATCGAATGAAATAACAAGATTAAATTAAATATAAGCAAAACTGACAAAACAGTTTTTAATTCCCACTGGTGAACTTTTCAATAATATCATATGAGATGCGGTGATTTTAAAAAGTCTGGTGAAACTAATTTTTTTCTCTACTTAAATAATAATTTATGATTGAAATTCATTTATTAATTTAAAACGTAAGTGATGTAAGTAGTTTAATCATAACTGGAAATTTAAAAGAAAGTGTGCTAATAATATTAACAATAGAATTAAATTAAAATTAAACACGTTTTAAATATTGTCTAAAATATTATAATTCATGATCCGGATTTAATTGTAATTTTCTTAAATAATTAAGAGAATATGGAAGAATAAGATCCATATTTCTTTTAGCAAATAAAAAGCAAATAATATACATATTATAACTGTAACTATAACTATGTGTATTTAATCATGTATATGAAAAATAATACAACATTTGTCATAATAATCATGAGTTATTAAAATAGTATGATAATACCATAAATACTAATTTTTTGCATTAATAAATAATAAATAATATCGGCTAAAATCACAGATTTGAAATGAAAACAAAAATATTCTCAAAGTATATTTTATTGTATTTCATTCAATTTATATGCATACATAATTTCATAATTTGTAAGCACATGCACACATGAGTGTGTGTATGCGAGTATAAATTATGAAATTATGTATGTATATATATATATATTTATTTATTTATTTATGTATATATAATGAATTAATTATATATATATAATGTATGTATAATATTTTTGTATGTATATATATATACATATATTGATTACAGTATAATGTAATGATTATTGTGCAAATATTAAATACATTTCTGAATTTTTATATTTGCATAATAAATTCTAATGTTTATAAAACAAATTTATTATAGCACAAAACATATTAACTACATTAAATATTATAGTGAACAAATATCTTGAAATTGCATGAATTATGCGTTAATAGGAAGCCTTGTAGTAATATGATTAAGAACTCTTTCCTTTTTCTCTTATGTTCTCAAATATTATCATAATAATGCTATCATTAAATTAATTATTTCCATTTATTCAATTGCTAACAATAAATAAATATGAACTTTTTGCATTGTTATAAATGATTGAATTTTATTGTCCCTAAATTATACATGTTACATAATATAATAATATCTAATGTCTAATATAGGAATTTATGATAATTTATTGATGACAAATTCACAATCTCTGTATTCAACCCCAAATTTTTTATATGAGCACATTTTTATGTTGAAAACTTTGGCATCTGGTGCATTGTTTTATTCATGATAAATATTAATATACTGAATATTTTTTTCCTGATATCAAATGAGATAAATAGACCTATATTTTTCTACAGACAAATCTACATGTTAGAAACTGTAATCGTTCTTCATAAAAAAATAAGTGTATTAGTTTAAAATTATTGTTTTCTATTTAATGAATCATTTCATATATAACCAGTGAAAAATATAACAATAAAGAAAATTGATGTTTCCAAAGCATCATATAAAAATATTAATAATGATTTTTTTTTTACTTTTATTTGATCATTTGAGTACTTCGTTTTTTCATAAAAGCATTTAATTTGTAAATTATTGATATTTTTCATTGTGTAGATTATTTTAAGAAATACTGATACTGACTAGTTAAAGAAATACTGATACTGAATATTTGAAGAAATACTGATAGAAATAAATACTGATATTGTATATTTAAAGAAATATTGATACTAATGGAAAGAAATACAGATACTAACCGAAAGAAATACAGATACTGACTATTTAAAGAAATACTGATACTGATTACTTACAGAAGTACTGACTATAGAAAGAAATACTGATACTGACTATTTAAAGAAATACTGATGGAAAGAAATACTGATACTGACTTTTAAAGAAAAAGAAATACTGATTGCTTTTAAAGAAATAAATAATGATACTGACTATTTAAAGAAATACTGACAGCAGTAAAAAACATCTACTTCATTAAAAACTAAATAAAATAGAAAATTTGTCCGCAATATCTTTGAACACCCACACCGAAATTCTCTTTCCAATTTGATTTTAATAAACATTAATAAATTTAAGAAATACATGGAATTGTCCAACCTTATATTTTTTTTATACTATCAAATAAAGCTTTATAATTTCATTTTAAATAAACATCTAAAAAAACTGTTAAAATATGCATGCATGCATGGTATATAGAATATAAAATTTAAAAACTATACGCAATAACTACACATAAAATGTAGTTTTATAAAAAAAAGTTTGTAAAATCGCTGTTCAAAATGTAATATTCATATTCAACAAATACACCATTTGACTGCTTCGTCTGGATGCCATTTGAAGAATGAACCAAAGGGAAAATATACGAGAAAAGCAACAAAATCTTTCTCATGGAAATAGTATTTCGTATTTCACTGAAACTCTTTCTATATGCAAAATGCATATTAAATATTTGTCGCGGTATTTGTATACATTTATTTTTAGAAACTGTCTCTGGAACATTCGCTTTCAGTTACTTCCTACAGTCACAGTTACAGCGTCGCAGCATGGAATTTAAAAAACATTTCAATGAATAATATAGCATTAAGAATATAGTCATACTAGAGCATTTCTTTAAACAAAAGATCGAGAACAAAAATCACAAATGCAAATAGAGTTTTCTTTCAACAGAATTATAAAATGTCTTTATTTCTTCTATAGCTATGTTTTTAATAATTTTAATTATTTAATTAATTAAATCTAATAAGGCATTGAAAAATAATTAATTTTGCACAGTTGGTAATGTAAGAGAATATTACTAAATGTAATTTTTTTCGTTTCATTTGTTTCAAAACTAATTAAATAATAATAATTTGAAATGAAAATTATATTAATTCCTCCACAGAAATATAAAAAATAAAATTTGCGTTTTTAAAGCCATAAAATATAATTAATTATGATTTTATTGTGTTTTTTAAGTATGTTCTATCATGTGAAACCAGGTTTGTAGTTTTATGTTCATTAATGAAAAGGTTAATTTTGTTTGTTTTATTTAATATTTCAAGAGAAATTTATATTGTCATTTATTATCAAAGCGTTTAATTTTCGTAAAATGAATTTTTCTAATTATTTTCAGAATTTAAAAAAAAAATTAATAAAACCTAATTTCCACAATTGTTTGTAAGAATTAAAACATATACCCCTGTTGTTGCTCGTAAATTTTTAAAAAGGTTCGTTTTTAATATAAATTAAAGCTAATCAGACCATAATTTGGTTTAAAAGAAAATATTATTATTTATTTATTTCGTTATTTACGTTATCATTTATTTCATTTATTTTTTAGTTTTTGAATGGAAATATTATCATTTACTTATTTAGTTTTGTTATATACGTTTATTTACGTTGTTCATTATTCGCGTTATCGTTTATTTATTTGGTTTTTTGAAAATAAATATATTAATTTTAAAAATTAATTTGCATATTTTACAAAAAACAAAATATATTCTTATTTCTTTAAAATGCATAAAAAGTTCTATATTTTAAATATATTTATATTACAAAAGTTTTTTATATGCTTAGATTATATTAAAGTTATATATATAAAATACTTTTTTCTATTAAGCATTTAATAATGACGTATAAATTCGAATAAGTAGAAAAAAAATGGCGTATAAATTCGCATAAATCGGAAAATGCCGGATTTGAAATTATACTCGTTTTTACAGCCGAAAATTTTTAATATTATATGTATAAAATTATATATTATATGTATAAATATATATTATATGCATATATACAAGCAGTAAGAATGTTTCTATTTCTTGAAATAAATCAACGGAAATAAATTCACAATTCTCCCCGAATTGAATCCGAGACCTTTTTATTTTTTAATTCGCAATAAGAAATTGTCTACCATAAATTGTAAGGAATCTAAACTTTTATTTTGTTCAAAAATAGTGAAACACGCAAGAAGAAGCAATCTCCAGCCGAGAAACCCGCAGTAAATCGTCTCCGAAAAAGCCTCGATTTTACAAAACAAAACTTGCCAAAAGCTGAGTTTGAATCTCTCTTGGGATTTAGTCATTGAAAGTGAAAAAAAAAAAAAAAAAAAATGGCGTCGCTGGAATAAATGAAAGCGCTTGAAATGTGGAAGGGAAGAACAGAGGAGCAATCAAACTTGGTTCTGTTTTGTGTTTAAGAGAACTCAGCAGAACTCCTCAAGGAAGTAAGACAAAAAATATAATAGAAACACGATGGAACTAGATTTTATGGAGTAAAAGATACAGCGCCATTTTCTTTGAATGACTCAAATCGAATTCAAAAGAAACTTCGGAAAAAAAAAATAAATAAAGGGAACTCTCATAAAAATTCAAAAGGAATTCATGATCATTATTTATATGATATTGTTATTAATTAATTGTATGTATTTATTTCGTAACGATTAAACAAGTTTGTTTATATTTACTTGTATATTCATTATAAAGGAAACTATAATTTTCACAATGTGTTGTAATGTTTCAAATTGTACCTTCCAGTATACCATTCTAGTTCAACTATATCAGATTTTTATAACTTTATATCGCGTAACAATTAAACAATTTTGTTTTTACTTATTTGCATATCTATAATAAATGAAGAGATAAATTTCATATTTATGTTTTACAATGTTTCAAATTGTAATTTCCAGAATAACTTTTTAGTATAATTATATCAGATTTTTTTTTAACTTTATGTTATTTAGAAGTTTAATATGTTAACCATGTATAAAATTATATATTATATGCTTAATTATATATATGTATATATACAAAGCAGTAATAAAGTTTCTGATCCTGAAATTCTGTTGCTGTTGAAAAAAAATGTAAAATAGGGTATTTACCCAAGAATCAAAATGTTTTGTTTCATGACAGCATGTAAAGGTTTAATCAAATTTAAATCAGAATATTTACATTTTCTTTTTCATTAAATAAAACTTTAGACATCTCTTCTTGGCAGCTTAAATCAGTTTAAGCTGAAGTAGCAAAGCAAGTAAGTTTAATCAAAAGCAAGTAAGTTTTAGAATATCATGGTAATCAAATTATTTTAAGAATAAATAAAATATTATTCACAAACAGCAATTGCTTTATTGAAATGAGTGTATAATTTTGTTATGTTCAAATTATTTGAAACGTTTTTTAGCATTTTATATCCACTGAGATTTTGCATGTTAAAACGATTGTGTTATTTTTCTATATTACAACGATTGTATTTTTTCTATATTGCAAATATTGTATTATTTTGAGTGTTACAAGTATTTGAAGCATTGTAAAATTTATTATTTTTAAACATTTGGAATGTTGCAATGACTGTATTATTTTGAATGTTTTACCTATTGGAATGTTGCAACATATAATATTCACAAACATGTCTGAATGTGTTTAGCTTGTATGGTGCAATTGTTTTAGCCGTTACAGCAATTATTACTCATAAAAATTTTCTATGTTGCAACGATTGTGTTATTTTGTACTTTACAACTATTGTATTATTTTGTGTGTTGCAACTATCTTGAATATTATTATTATTATTGCAATTATTTTAGGGCCTTACCTCATTTATTATTCATAAATATTTAGTATGTTGCAAAGAATGTGTATGTTGCAACTATTTTAGACGCTACAGTATTTATTACTCATAATAATTTTGTATGTTGCAATGACTAATATTTCGTATATTGCAATGATTGCATTATTTTGAATATTGAAAGTATTGAAACATTATTTAGTATAATTGTACCTAAAGAGTTGAACCTAATCTCCTGTTGCTTAAATAGGCTATTAAAAATTTTCCAAAAAACATTGCAACATTTATTATTCACAATTTTGCAACAATTGTATTATTTCTTATGTTGCATTTTTTTAAACTTTCCGACGCAACAATGATATAACATAATAATCATAGAACATCATAGATAACATTCAACATAATAACATAACATATATTCATAAACAAACTGTTGATAAAAAATCTAAAATAGAATATTTATCTTAGGATTTTTATTTAGGAAAGTTTTTTTTTATTTGATGTTTAATTGCATTTAATTTAGAAACTTTTAATTTTTTTAAAAAATCAATCTTAAGTATTCTTTTAGGACAACTACCGTATTTAATCAAATCCTTTTATTGAATATGATGACAATGAAATAATTTAAAAAAATAAATATATTTTTATTCATAAATGAAAAATTTCTAATTGTTAAACAGTTGAAGGTTAAATGTTAGAATTATGAAAAACAGTTAATTCCTCAAAAGTGTTATTTGAAAAACAACTTCATTTAAATTTTCAGTGCATTATTCGCAAATTCATTTATTTAAAGATCGGTCTTGAAAGTAACGTTTTAGTACAAAACAAAGATTCTGTAAAAAACTGCTTATTGTTTAAGACATGCTTTTTTTGACTGACTAAACAATGAATAAAATGCATTACGGTTTGTCGACTCTCTGTTTCGTGGAACTGATTTCTTGGGGGAATTAATCTTGTTGTTTCACTCATCGTGGCTCGAAAGGGAAGAGAAAGAAAGTGGCAGACACTCAATTTGGAAATTCCCAAAAACTGGAAACTAACAAAGTGCCAAATTCAGCGAGGCGAACTGCCCTAACGAGACAGCTAACAATTTTGACGTGTAAGGAAGTTTCAGCAAGAGTAAAAAAAGTAAAAATTTGGTGCTAATACTAAAGGTTTTAAAGAAATTTTTCTTTATAAAGAATGAAAATGTAATAAACTACTATTATTGTTATTATTAAAAAAGGCTTTTATTATAATAGTTTAAAAATAATAGAAATATTTGATTGTTATATATTTTAAAAAAAAATGGAAATGAAAATACATTACAAATGTGTAAATGAAAATAGTAGTGAAAATTAACTAATATTAAAAAAATTATTTAAGAAATTGATAAAATATAATTTTTATTAAATCAGACTATCCCTTTTTTACTATTAGAAATATATAATAAAAAGAAATTTTAAAAAAATTATGGTTATTTTCATTACAAATTATTAATTATTTCATCTATTAGCTTAATTCATTATGAACATTTTTTGAAAACAAATTAAACTAATAATATATACAAATTAAAGTAATAATGAACTTATTTTAAATTAATTTATATGAAACTAATTTTTTAGTTAACTAATAAATAATTCGAAAAATATATTATTATTGGCAAAAAAAAAAAATAAATAAATAAAACAATGCGTTTGCTGCAGCAAATGTGTTATTTTGTATTTTTGTATCTATTGTAACATTGCAACACTTAATATTTACCACTATTTTGTGGATTGCAAATATTTGAAAATCTAAAACATTTATTATTCGTAAACATTTTGTATATTATAATCGTATTATTCTGTGTGATACAAATATCGCAAAATTTAATATTCATAAGCATTATATGTCAAAAAGACTGTATCATTTAAATATTGCAAATATTCATATATATTTTTATTTTTTGATAAATTAATTATAAAAATAAATAGTAAATTCTCTTTAAAAATTATTTAATTATTTATTTTTAATTAATATTACAAGTTTTACTGATATGGCAATCATAAAATCAAAGTTCTGGATTGTCTGATTTTCAGGCTGTGGAAATGGCTATTTGTCTATCTCCCTTACTTCCTTTATATTAAACCTGGTAACTTACAAGTTTTAGTGATATGTCAGTTTCTAAAATCCCAGTTCTGGATTGTCTGAATTTCCAGGGAGTTTGGATATTCATGCATAGGTTCTAAGAAATCATGCCCAAGGTCCAAAAAATGTCTTACAAATTTAAGATAACTATGAAGAAACACTGATCTAGATGTTCCCATATTTGCTGACATAGCAATGGCAAAATCACAATTATGGTTTGACTGAATTTCCAGGCGGTGGAAATCCATGCATAGGATCTACAAAATCATGCCCAAGGTAAAAAAAAAGTCTTACAAATTTAAGATGACTATGGAAAACATGATCTAGATGTTCACATATATGAAATAATAAATGAAATTTTGCTTTTACATTTTTTGTTTAAATCTAAAACCAATCATCTATTCTACAAGCAATTCTACAATCAAACATATTTTCTATAACTAATTCTACAACCAATCATCATTCTACAAACAACCAGCAATACTATAACCAATTATCTAATCTTATATTTTTAAGTGTCCCTCAATTTTAATGATTATTTATTATAAATATATATAAACAACTTTTGCTTTTGATTTGTCCAATTTATTATTTTTATAAATATATATAAACAACTTTTTGCTTTTGACTTTGCTTTTTTGAAAAAAAAAAAAAAAAAAAGAAAAAAGATTTGTCCAATTTATTATTTTTATAAATATTTTTAAACATTAAAATATATTATATTAATGTTCATCTCTGACACATACACGCACACATAAACAACACACACACACACACATATATATATATATATCTTTAAAATGATTGTTCTATCGTTCTTTTAAAATTATTGCATTCCTCTAACACTTTCTCAGAGATTAAATTTCTCGCAACGTAATGTGCCATGGAAGAATGTCTGCGATCTTGTGCGATTATCCAATAAGAAAAACGATTGGTATCCGAAATGCCCGGAGGTGCAATTCTTTTGGAGATGCTAAGCCGTTAGAAATGGGTGAAGTTATCGGGCGTAAAACGGATCAATGGCAGAAACACACCTGAGGCTACAATACGTTACCGTTTTAGACTTTTAAACTATTGTGAAGGCTTTATTTACCAATCGCGGAAAGGGTCGATCTCTGCTCTGACAGCTCAGCCTTTCTTGCTTGCAAATATGTATAAGATTTGTAGAAAAGAGTTACTTGCTTTACAAATAAAGTTTCTATACCAATGTATTTCTTCTGTTATCTCAGCTTTAAATTCTGTTTAGAAACAATCTCAGTTTTACGAAATTTGACCATGCAATACACATTTGTGTTAGTACTAAATAATACCACGAAAAGAATATTTGCAGTTATTAAGGAAATTAATACAAATAATTAAAATGTTTAAATTTATAAAGTTTCTATACCATTGTTTTCTTCTGTTATCTCAGTTTTAAATTCAGTTTAGAAACAATCTCAGTTTTACGAAATTTACCCATAGAAATTTGTGTTAGTACTAGATAGCACAAGGAAAGAATATTTGCAGTTATCAAGAAAATTAACACAAATAATTAAAAAGTTTAAATTTATAAAGTTTGTATACCAATGTTTTCTTCTTTTACCTCAGTTTAAATTCGGTTTAAAAACAATCTCAGTTTTTACAATTTACCCATAGAAATTTGTGTTAGTACTAGATAATACCACGAAAAGAATATTTGCAGTTATTAAGAAAATTAATACAAATAATTAAAATTTTAAATTTATAAAGTTTCTATACCAATGTTTTCTTCTGTTATCTCAGGTTTAAATTCTGTTCAGAAACAATCTCAGTGGTACGAAATTACCCATAGAAATTTGTGTTAGTACTAGATAATACCACGAAAAGAATATTTGCAGTTATTAAGAAAATTAATACAAATAATTAAAATTTTTAAATTTATAAAGTTTCTATACCAATGTTTTCTTCTGTTATCTCAGGTTTAAATTCTGTTCAGAAACAATCTCAGAAATTACCCATAGAAATTTGTGTTAGTACTAGATAATACCACGAAAAGAATATTTGCAATTAAGAAAATTAATACAAATAATTAAAATTTTTAAATTTATAAAGTTTCTATACCAATGTTTTCTTCTGTTATCTCAAGTTTAAATTCTGTTCAGAAACAATCTCAGTGGTACGAAATTACCCATAGAAATTTGTGTTAGTACTAGATAATACCACGAAAGAATATTTGCAGTTATTAAGAAAATTAATACAAATAATTAAAATGTTTAAATTTATAAAGTCTTTTGTTATCTCAATTTTAAATTCAGTTTAGAAACAATGTCAGCATTATGCAATTTGACCATACAGTACTAATTTGTGTTAGTACTTGATAGCATAGCAAAAAGAATATTTGCAGTTATTATTAAAATTAATACAATTACTTAACATTCTAGTATATTACATTTCATGTGTCTTCAAAATATAGTACAAGTTAATATTTTTTTATAGAATTCAATTTAATTCCAATAATTAAATGAAAATTATTTACATTTATTTTGAGATTGATATTAGCTAATAATTATAATTCGCAAATCATATCCGAGCATTAATTTAAAAAAAAAATAAATACATTAATTTTTTATAATAAAATATATTTTTATAAAAAATAATTTTTGTGAAATTTATTTTTGAAAAATTGTATAAAATTCCTTTTAAATTATCAGCCATAATATTTAGTTAAAATAATTTTTTTTGTATATAAATTATGCGAACTTATTCAGTAAATTTTTATTGCAAATGTACACTTTCAGTAGTTTTACACTTTACTTTAGTTTTATACTTTCAATAGACTTTAAGTCGAAAAAAAAAATCTTCCGATCTTGAAAAAATCCAAACATATAATATCATTACATAGGCATTTAAAAATATAAGCAAGTAGAACTCACTTACTTGGTTTAATCTTTTAACGGACACAAAGCTGGTTATTTTTATTGTTTTTATAAGTGACTTAACACCAATATTGCGCGTTTACTTAAATATGAAAAGTGTAAACATTTTTTGAGAGAAATAAAATCTGATCTAAGAATAACTAATAAACCAAATATGGAGGGGAAAAACCAAAGATTTACTTTAAAATTCTCATCTAAAAACATATTAATAATTTAGTTATAACATCAAAATAATTTAATTGGCTGTATTTCGAATTGCCAATGGATATTGCATGAAAATGTATTAAATTTATCATTACATTGAATTTTAATAAATGTGTTTCATTTCTTTCCCTATTATTTTTGTACTTGCTTTGGTAATGTGTCTGATAATTATATGACTATATTTAAGTTGATATTTCATATATGTTTTATGGTTCTTTGCAATATATCAAAAAAGACGACCAGTTTGACTTTTGAGTTCGATTACATGACCATCTCGATAATATATACGTTACATTAAAAAATGATGACACTTGTCCCTGAACTAAAGAAATGAATTACAGCAGCTTTCTTGGTCACTGTATTTGATATGTTGCAACCATGTTACATTGTACATTGGCATTTGATATATTTGACAAACAACTTTGAAATTTCAATCAGAAACATAAAATGTTACAGACTTACTAAAATTTAGAAATATTTCAAAATTTATAATATGCTTTGATGCTACAAGTAAATTATTAATTTATTTCAAATAGTTTCAAATATAGTTTTGAGATTCCATGCTTAATTTATGAATATCATAGAGACCTCAAATATATCACTAACATATACTTTAAAATAATACATATAACATATTACTTTCTCTAAAATAATTACATAAAATTACAAATTGAATTCTGTATTCCATTTATAGATATGATAAATTTAGATTCCGATTGCATGATCAACTCATTCCTTCTATAATATATATACTATAGGTTTCATTAAAAAATACAACATATTTTAATGAATTCACGAAATAAATTACAGCAATTTTGTTTCTAGTTGTATTTGGCTTCTGTTTACACCATATTTGGTGCATAAGCTTTGAAATTTCTATTAACTTCAAAATTATTTTTATTTCTATAAAATGTTGTTAATATACTAATATTAAAAAGTCATTCAAAATTATGTGTCTGGATGTTATAACTAAATTATTATTATTTTTCATGAAGTTTAGAGATAATTTTGGAATTCCATGTTTTATAAATAAATGAATATTATTAAGAGCCTAGATGTATCCATTTGCATCAAAATTGTTTTATTTTATAAATGTCGAACATTGGCGCCTAAACCATCAATTCATAGGATCTCGGGTACTTTTTGACCATGACCTCATACTGATAAAGTGCATTACAATTATTTAAATGTACGGAAGTCATAGGTACAATAGAGTCACACAAAACACAGTTTGGAGAATACACCATCTAAATCTACCATTATAGAGGTGGTCACGTAAACAATCGTGAACAATTCAAACCTTTAAACAGTTCAACCGGAGTCTTTCTTTGAAAGCTGGGAATAGTTATCTCTTTTCCCAGAATTCTCGATCTTTTAATAACTCGTTGAATCATATCGTGTTTAAGAATTTTCTTAGGAGTCAAGTTAACAAACAATTTAGCCGTTTTGAATAAAAGTAGTCGATTAATGCGTTGCTCTATCAAAAGTTCATTTCTTACACAGTGTATTAACTTATTCGTTGGCCATAATTCCATTCTGGGCTGAAATTTGCATCAAAAACATATTATTACCTTTTACTTCTCTTAAATAAATACGTGCAAATAACAAAATATGATTCTGCCTTTTATTTATAAGTATGTTATGTTTAGAACCTGATTACTAGATCATCTCATCATTCTCTCTATAATATATACCTATACGTTTTATCAAAAGACATTCTTCAATGAATTCAGAAATAAATGGATGCAGCTTTGTTGTTAATTTTATTTGATACGGTTATGGTTTTGCTAACAACTTTGAAATTTCTATTGGGAACATACAAACACTCAAGAATTAATAAAATTTACAAAATTTCGAAAACTGCAATTAATTTCTCTATTTCATGTAGAATTTTGAGAATGCGTGTATTACTTATGGATATGATGGAATCCCCAAATATATCCAAAGGTATCAAAACCATATTGCTTTAGATCTCTTAGATGAATGCATACAAATGACAAAGACAAATCTGCATATTCCATTTATAAGTATGTTATGCTTGTTATAGATGTGATGTAAATCCTTGTTATTATATGCAAAACAGTTCGTAAACAACATTTGCTTTCAGATAATGCACTGACGCGAACTCATCGTTTTCTTTGGAATTATCCTGTTTACGCATCCCGACAACAGAACAGAAGTTACAAAGGAATTCTACCGTAATGCACTTTCCTTTGCTTTTCTGCAGAAACTCTGCGCGTACTACTCTTTCCCAAATCAATTCAATAAAATGTTGCAACGCAGCGTTTAAAATTTTCTAGGACTTATTCATTAAATTTACCTCTAAAACAGCCCTTTTCTTGAAAGATGTTTTAAATATTCGCTCGCGTCTTGCAAGCTAGGCTTAAATTCTTAACTTTTCAACTTATATCCGTTCCTTCTCTTCCATAATCGCTTTTGTCTGCAACGAAAAGCATGTCTTCTTTTCTGTTGCCTTCTATTAGGGCATAATGCGATTAAAGCGGCTCGGGCCTTCGCGGGGAAGATATTTTCTCAGGTCTTTCGGATTCGTAAATTTCCCTGGGGTTTGTTTGCCTAATGCTGGAATCTTCTTGGTTTAAATATCGTCTAAGGCCCGCGGTCTCCAGGGTTCTCGCGGCTCGCCCGATGCAGGAATTCCTCTACCAGAGATTATACATGAGGTGATTCGCGGGCCAAGATCCGAAAACGAATCAATTACAAGGATTCTTTCGCTCTGGAACTTGCATTCTCTGGATTGCGTGTGAAATTTTGTTGGTATGAGGAATAAATTAGAATTACAATCTTGGGAATTTCATGTAATGATGGTGGTGGATAAATAATAAGCATTGTTGAAAGGAAGATTGGGTCTGCAGAGCTTTTGATGGTTGGGAATGGAGTTTAAATTTAGTAAAATAGATAATTTTCAATTTCAGGAGAAGCTGTTATACGAGTCCGTGTCTGGAATAAATTTCCATTGCTTGTACCCCATTTGCTGTATACTTGAAACGAAATTTTAAATCTAATGAGTATTTTGCAATTTTTATGTTGGTTAGAATGGAAGAATTTAAACTATTCAAGATAATTCTGAACTTCAAGAAATTCTGAAATGATGAATAATTGTTCTCACTAAATCAGAAGCATAATTAATGCACAATAATCGCTCGATTTAACCCACACGCCATGATTTGTTAGTTAATCTTTTAACGATAAATCAGAATTATAAGGTGTAACTTCAAAGAAACGTATATAGTTTTAATTAAAAAATTACATTTATTTTTTCTTGCTGAAAATAACACCAACATAAAAAATTATAACGATAAAAAGATAAAACTATAAAAATGATAAAACACATTTAATAATATTAATATTAAAATTTTAATATTGAGAATCAAAACTCAAAATGTCTGTATTTGTGATTTTTGTAATGACTGTAAATAAACAATATGCGTTATTGAAAGGTTGATCGGATCTGCAGAGATTTTGATGGTTGGAAATCGAGTTTAAATTAGTAAAATGGATAATTTTCAATTTCAGGAAAAGCTGTTATGGGGGTCAGTGCCTGGAATTAATTTCCATTGCTTGTTCCTATTTGCTATATACTTTAAACAAAAATTTAAACCTAATGATTATTTTGCAATTTTTATGTTGGTTGGAATGAAAGAATTCGAACTATTCAAGATAATTCTGAACTTCAAGAAATTCTCAAATGATGAATAGTTCTCACTAAATCAGAAAAGTAATTAATGGACAAGAATCCTTCGATTTAACTTACACGTTATTTTTAAATGGTAAATCAGAATTATAAGGTGTATCTTCAAGGAAACGCATATAGTTTTAATTTAAAAAATTACAATTATTTTTCTTGCTGAAAAATAACATTAATATTAAAAACGATAACGATAAAACACATTTAATATTATTAATATTAAAATTTCATTATTGAAAATCAAAACCCAAAATTTCTAATTTTTTTTTGTAATGATGGTAAAGACACAATATGTGGAAGGAAGATTAAGTCTGCAGAGGTTATATATGCTGATAATTATGATGGAGATTTTGATGGTCGGAATGGAATTTAAATTTAGTAAAATATATAATTTTTAATTTCAGGAAAAGCTGCTATATGAGTTTGTGCCTGGAATTAATTTCCACTGTTTGTTCCCATTTGCTATATACTTTAAACAAAAATTTAAATCTAATGAGTATTTTTCAATTTTTATGTTGGTTAGAATTAAAGAATTCGAATTATTCCTTCAAGAAATTCTGAAATGATGAATAGTTGTTCTTACTAAATCAGAAACATTATTAATGAATAGTAATTGGCTGATTTAACGTACACGTATGATTTGTTATTTTTAAATTGTAAATCAAAATTATAAGGTAGAACTTCAATGAAATGTATATAGTTTTAAGTAGCAAAATTATAATTAAGTTTTGTAGCTAAAAAATAACATTAATATTAAAAAGAAACCCGCGCTAAACACATTTAATATTATTACTATTAAAATATTATTATTAAAAACAAAAACAAAAATTTATTAACTTTTGTAATGATAGTAAATAAATAATATGCACTGTTCAAAGCAAATTTAAATCTGCAGAGATTAAATATACTTAAAACTGATGGTTGTAATGGAGTTTAAATTTAGTAAAATTGATGAATTTCAATTTTAGGTGAAGCTGTAATATGAATCAGGGCCGGGATTTAAATTTAGATTAATTTCCCTTATAAACCCTGTTCCCTTTTGCATTAGACTTTAAATCTAATTAGCATTTTGCATATTTGAGTGAATTTCCATGAATTTGATCTGTTCTTTCAAAATATTCTGAAATGATAAATAATAATTTGCACCGTATCAGAAACATAATTTAAGTACAATAACCTCTCGTTGTTATTTCACATATCGAAAGACCAAGTTTATTTGTTAAATTTTTTAAATCGTAAATCGAAATTATTTGGTGAAATTTTGAAAGTCAGAGATATAACTTTAAGTAACAAACTTATAATTATTACCTGCAAAATTATCAGTATACTTTTGGCTAGCAAGTATTTTAATTGCTTGTTCAGGTTTTTCGTTTCCTTGACCACTTTCAGCGTTTCTTACTGGTTTATTTTTTTTTTTAATTTATTTTACGAGATGTTCTTATTGGTTTATTTAAATTTCTTTGACGAGATGTTCTTATTGGTTTATTTAAATTTCTTTTATGAGTTGTTCTTACTGGTTTATTTAAATTTTTTTATGAGCTGTCTTATTGGTTTATTTAAATTTCTTTTATGAGCTGTTCTTATTGGTTTATTAAAATTTTCTTGACGACTCTCCTCTTATTGGTTTATTTAAATTTCTTTGACGAGCTTTTTGATACATAATATATATTTTTAAATTTCTTTCACGTGCTAAAAATTATATAATTAAACATTGTACAAAAATGTAAAATTAAAATTAATTAAAAATGTAAAATTAATTAAATTAAAATGTAAAATTGTTCTAAAAAATCCTCTGGTGAAAGCAAAAACAATGTTATTTCAAAGAGAAAATGGGATTTTTCAAGAAAAGAAACTAGTTTGGAATTCTATAGATAGATTTTTTTAAAATTGTTGTTGTATAGTTTGTTCTACATTAAATTCTAAATTATAAGGGTATTATACATTTTTCCAACTTAATTTTTGCAAAATATGTATTAAGCTACAATTTTATATAAGCATCAACTTAACATAAAGTATAAACTTCGACGACGCCATTGAATAAAAATAAGAATTATGCAATAAATATTTTTTGATCGATTAAATAAAATTACTTAATAATTGATGAGAAACGATCCTTATTAATTTTTCCTCTGTCCAAAAGTCCAAAATTTTTATTTATGTGTCCTTTTCCTTTAGGAAAAACACCTAAAATATACAAATGCACAATATATAAAGGCGCAACTTAAAAACGGCTTGTTATATTTAATACTTATATATTTTTAACAATTTTCGTAGTTGTAAAAGATATATTTATGGTACCCTTTTATAGTTATTCCTAACTAGACAAATATTCTTTTACAAAAAAATATTTCATCTTTTATTACGCAAGATACATTTATTTATTTTGTACTTTTTTACAAGTTTAAAAGATATGCAAAATAAATAATGCATTTATTTAAACCTGCACCATAAATTTGGAAGTTAAAATGCTTAGAAAAAGAATTTTAAAAAAGGACGTTTTTACTGAGTTAAAATGTCATTAAAATATTCTGAGTGTTTTGCGAATTTCATATTCTAATAATGGCTTCTATTTAAATGAAATAATTTTTAGCATTTAATCCTTAAGAAGAAGAAGAAAAAAGAAGAATTCCCTACAAAAAAATGGTCCCTTGGCACTTAATAAAAAAGGACCATCCTTTTTGAACACTTCGGCAAATATTAAAGCAAGAAGTATCGTATTTCATGATCTTGTTAACCTTAACTAGCAGCAAAACAGAAAGGTTTTAAAGCAGTTTCAAATTTCTTAGCACCGAATGAAAAAAAAAAAAAAAGAACACCAGTGTTGATTTAATGCAACTTTTTTTTTTTATTCTTTCGAATGCGTACTTTTTTTGATAATATATCTTTCTTTCTAATTCTCAAGGGGGTTTCGAATCGAATTCTTTTTGAACGTCTTCCCGCGTATATAAGGTAAACCGGAAACTGCATCCTGTAGCAATTAAACTTATTTCCAGGGTTCTTTTTTCTTTCCCTTACGTTTTTCTTCCTTGTAAAAAAAAATAATTCTTTTCTTTTAGGCTCTGCCGCAAAAGCTACTGGAAAAATGCACGGAACAAGATTTGATCAAACATAACAACGCTTTCCGTGTACGCTTGGATAAAAACGTGATGAAAAAAAAAAAAAAAGAAAAAAAAAAAAAAAAAAATTGTGGCTAATATTGTAAAAATAATTGGATCATGGTATCCGAAAGAAATTTGAAGGTAGCTGAAGAAAAAAAAAAATGATGCGCATTCGAATGAAAAAATAAAATTCCTTCAGGTTTTTACCTTTGATCTTAAAAAAATAGGTTTTAAAAATATGGTATCAAATTAAATTAGAAATACTGATATCACAGAGACTCAAGTAACAAAAATCTCTCTAACAATTTTTTATATGTGCTACATCGGAAAACGTGACATGTATTTTTAAAATAACTTTTTAAGCAAAGAAATGCAACACCGGTGATATTTATTTGAACCCAAAAAGTACATAGGAAAATATTATTCACTATATAATAGTAATGATTTGAAATTGATAACTTTTTAAGCAAAGAAATTCAACGTTAGTAATTACGTATTTTATAAAAAAAAAAAAACATATTACGTATTACGTAAAAAATATATATAATATCATTCACTATATAATGATATTTATAACATTTTCAGCAAAAAAAAATACAATATTGAAGATAATTATCAAAATGTAAAAATATATTCTCTATATAATGATATCGAGTTGAAATTTTTAACTTTTTAAGCAAAAAATGCAACATTCATGATATTTATTAAAAAGTAAAAAAGTATATATGAAAATATTATTCACTGTATAATGATATTGATTTATTAATATATTTTAGATCACAAATACATAAACTTGTTATGGCCACCATAAGCATGTATTTAATATTATTAAAATGCAGATAGCAGACTACCTAAAAAAAAAAAAAACTTTCAAAATATCTGATAAAATCAAACATATGTACATGACAGATAACTAATTTGTATCCTGCATGTTATCGGAATACATCGATGGACGTGTTTTTGACTTTAGATCCAACCATGCATAGAACAAAAAAGAAAACAAAAACACGAGGTGAGATTATTTTTGTTACTTCTACACATGTGATATTGGTGTTTTGAATATAATTTGAAAACATATTATAAAATTTTATTTTTAAGATCAACGGTAAAAAACTGAAGATATTTTTTATAATATAATGGGGGTGTATATATCTTGATTAATATATTCTCTCGATATTAAAACCAATTTCTTTTCGGTTTTGCTGATTTACAAGGCAAGTTCTTCCACATCTTTCTTATGTAAAATAAACAATCTACTTTGCTTAAGGTAACTTTAAAAGTGAAATTTTCTTGTGATAAAATAAATATCATAAAAATAATCAAAATTAGGATTCTGCATCCAGACTAGCATGCAATTAGCAAAATTTTGCCTACCCACCATTATAGAAAACATTAAATAAAATTTTTTTCTAATTTTAAATGTTCATTTTTTATTAGACTAAAGCTGGGCTATGTTTCCTCTTTTTCGCCTTTCATCAAAATCTAACAATATTTAAAAATGTCATTAATTAATTTCTTTTGAAAATATACATGTGTTGAGGAGAACCTCTATGCCTTCTTATTTTAGATATATTAATATAAAAAGTATTTTTAAAGAAAATACATCGCAATACCATGCCAGTCCTGTATTACAAGTCCAATTTATTTTTTTCTTTACCTAATAATATTCATGTAAACCTTTATACATAGTAGTATATTGAATAACAAACTGTAACAATATAGCTTAACTATGTCTACGAAACTATGTTAACGAAAGTTTTACTTATTTTAATACTGTCGTCAGCTTTTCATAAAAATTCAATTAATATTATATTATACATGAAGTACGAAGCATATGATATACGAAAAAGTATACTAAACCGCTGAATACATATTGTGATGAAAGGAAAGTGTTGCAAATATTCAAACTAATATTACTGTATATTTATTCTGAAGAATATAAAAACAGCGAGACAAATATTTATGGTCGGAAAACTTATAATGTATGTATGGCATACTTTTATCTTCCATTTATAGTTTGGTTTTTATATTATATAAAAGTATATACTAAAACTACAATGTTTTGTTATTTTGTAGCAACTTTGTTCAATGTGGCACAATATGGAAATTTAATTTCTTATTTATATTTATATTATATTTGTAATTTCCTTTTCTTTAACGGAAAAGACTTATGGATTTTTTATTCAGAAAAAGAAAATGTAATAAACGCAAATGAGACTTAATTAAGTTAAATAATTTCCTCATTTAGAAAATATTAAATAATTCAATATTTCCTTCAGTCTTTAATATACCAAAAATAAAAATTAGTGTTTTATTTTTGCAAGTATTTGCATTTTGTAGTGCAGTGCATTTGTATTTATTTTTCATTATTAGAAAAGATTTATGGACTTTTTAATTTGGATAAAGAAAACTTTTTAAACCCAAATGAGACTTAATTAAATTAGTTTTCATTGAGAAAATATTAAATAGTTCAACATATTCTTTAATATGCGATGCTTTAAAATAAAAATTTGTGTTTCGTTTCCTGCAAGACATTAATTTTGATACCAATGTTATATTTAGGTGTTATATTTTCTTTTAATTTTCACATTACTTTTCTTCAATGAACTATTAAAAAAATTTTTAAAATTTTAAAAGAATTTTACTATTTACAAGGAAAATAGGGAATTAGCAGAAATTTATATATCATGCATATATATATGTATATATATATATATATATATATATGTTCTAATGCAGCCGGCAAACACTTAGGACAGCTATCTTTGATGCCTTAAGGCAAGCCTTGCACCGACGTTATTCACTTCGCACTACCCAGGAGGTGAATGCAGCTTAAAGATAAGCTACAGACGCGGAGTGACAATACCTCCTCCTCTTAGGTCATGTTAGATCGGGACTTATGTTTTAAAGTGAATTTCGAACCACTACAAACATCCATGGCACCGTCGGGTCTCGACCGCGAAACCTGTGGAACCGAGTTAGCCACTCGGCCATTCAGGCCCACATATATATACATACGGAGAGAGAGAGATAGATGCATTTATGTATGTTTGATCAAATAATTTATAGAAGCTTATGTGATATTGCTATAAGAACATTATTTTTTACAGCAAAAAATGTAAAACTATTTAAACCATGCGCTTGAACAACAAAGATACTAAAACATTAATATCGTTCATAAAAAACAGTTAATTTTCTGAAGGAGAATTCAAATTGTAGTTTGTTTTATTAGCTAAATGTTTTAGAAATTAATTTATTCAAGAATTTATTTTTATTCTTGTTCTTCCATTTATATTACTAAACATAATAAAACAATTAAAATATAAATTTAGAATTAAAAATACTAAAAATAAATAAATTAAAAATCATAAAAAACTTATATATTTCCTTTGGCGGATAATCTTATTAAAAACGGTCTACCACACTCTTATGCTACAAATATAAATCTGCATTTTTTTCACACTATTTATTTATAAACATTTATTTTAAAACCTTATAATCCTAAATTTAGAAAACTTGTGCCGCTTACATTGTTTCTTTTTCTTTCTGCATAATTCATGAATTACAGTGTTAAATCCACTTTATCTTTAAGAGAGAGAGAGAGAGAAATGCATGTTTGCTTTTTGGTGTTTATTCAAGAAATATAATCCGTAAAACAAATTTCTCTGAAATATTTATTTTCAAGCACCCAGTTAAAATTTATTTCGCCTCCTCTTGAAGAAATAAGAAGGTTCTCGCATGCACATTTCTAAGTGTGATACGAAAAATTCTGCATCTGCATAAATATAGAGTTGCCGAGCGTCATCACCAAATCTTGTAAGAAAATATATTCTGGAATCTTCCTCTTAACTCGTCGGTTTTCGCTCAGATAGCTTGAAGTTTAACTTTCCACCGGGGATATCCAATATAGCAATTTAAATCTAATACATAATAAATGTTTGATATATTACTTTTAATATCAGGATTGTTTGTTTAATATTAGTTCCCATTTGCGATTGTTTTATTTACTGTCAGAAACTATTATATCAAAAAAGCCATATCAAAACATGCGTTTTAATTTAGTAAGTTTACTTGGTGAAAATATGGGTAAAGCTAGAAAATAGGATTCAATTTGTGTATATATTTAATAATATTATATATAAATATATATACAGATATATATATATATACGAAAACAGACACACACATATATATATATTATATCAGTTTGAATGATTTATAACTCTTGATACAAATACACAATTTTCAATCTGGAACTTTCAAATTTGGTACATACATAGAATATAGAATGACTTATGTAAGGATTTTCAAGAGCCTACATTCTAATGGCCTACATAACAATATATAGGCTGTTTGAAAAGCATACTCTCCCTTCTCTTCCGCCTCACTTCCTGTAAAATAAAGACAGTATTTCGCTGCAATTTCAGCGATTTTTTACAGATCTTGACGCCCTGAGTTCAATGAAATTTTAATTTTTTCTTCTACGACCCGAATGAAAAAGTAGGGTTAAAGTTTAAAGGCCAAATAATTAAAATGTACCATATGTTTTATGTGAAATGCATCACGCATTGAATCCTATACCAATATAATGTACAGTGTATCATCTATTGAATCCTATACTAATATACCATATAATGTTCAAAATGCCATGTGCACCATACCGTTATAATAAACCTTCAACCCACCCTCTTTGAGCCAAAACCTAAAATAGTCAGACTTCACAAGCGATTACCTGACATATTTAATGAAATATGTATATATATATAGAGATATATATATCTGGTTGATCAAATAATTTATAGAAGCCTATGTGACATTGCTATAAAAACATTATTTTACAGTAAAAACATGATATAAAATTGTTTAAATGATGCGCTTGATCAAAAAAGATACTAAAATACTATTCATTTTCTGAAGGTGAATTCAAATTGTAGTCAGCAAATGTTTAGCAAATGCTTGAAGTTAATTTAATTTTTATTCTTGTTCTTTAATTTATATTACTAAAAACAATAAAATTATAAAATACTAAAAAGCAAAATAATTAAAAATCATAAAAACGTTATACTTTTCCTTCGGTGGATCATCTTATTAAAAAATGGTCTACCGCACTCTTATGCTACAAATATAAATCTGCATTTTTTCACACTATTTATTTACAAACACTTATTTTAAAACCTTATAATAATAAATTTAGAAAACTTGTACTGCATACTTTGTTTCTTTTTTTCCTGCATAATTCATGCATTACAGTGTTAAATCCATTTTTATCTTTAAGAGAAAAAAAATGCTTGTTTGCTTTTTGGTGTTTATTCAAGAAATATAATCCGTAAAACAAATTTTCTGAAATATTTATTTTCAAGCACCCAGTTAAAATTTATTTTGCCTCCTCTTGAGGAAATAAGAAGGTTCTCGCATGCACATTTCTAAGTGTGATACGAAAAATTCTGCATCTGCATAAATATAGAGTTGCCAGCCTTCTTCAAGCGTCATCACCAAATCTTGTAAGAAAATATATTCTGGAATCTTCCTCTTAACTCGTCGGTTTCCGCTCAGCTAGCTTGAAGTTTAACTTTCCACCGGGGATATCCAATATGGCAATTTAAATCTAATACATAATAAATGCTTGATGCATTACTTAATATTAGGTTTGTTTGTTTAATATTAATTCCACTTTTGCTTTGGCTTTATTTACTATCTAAAACTATTATACCAAAAAGTCATATAAAACTTACACTTTACTTTAATAAGTTTACTTGGTGAAAATATAAATAAAGCTAGAAAATAGGATTAAATATGTATATATATTTAATATATATATATATATATATATATATATATATACATATATATATTATATATATATATATATATATATATCAATTTGAGTGTTTTTATCCTTTATACAAATTCACAGATTTCAATCTGGAATTTTCAAATTTGGTACATGCATAGCTATGGCCTACATAAGAATACAGGCTACTTGAAAAGCATATTCTCTCCTCTTACGGCTTAATTTCCTTAAAGTAATGAGAATGCTTGGATGAATTATTAGTGATTTTTATAGCTCTTAAAACCCGGAATTCAATGGAATTTTAATATTTCTTCTATGACTTGAATGAAAGAGGATCGTGAAAGTTTTGAAACTAAATAATTACTATGCATCATATGTTTCATGTACGATGAACTCTATAAAAAATATTATACCATTATATAGTACGATGTCCTATATTATGTTTTTTTTAGTCCTATGTTCGTCTGCGATTCTCGGTTATTAGTCGACGAGCAGCCCATTACAGTAAAGAAAGACAAAAATAGTCATTAAAGGCATTGCTATTAACACAAAAAGCGATACAGTTAATACCAGTAGGACATATGATGAGGTGCTCTCCAGTCACGGGCACGCCTTAGTCGCTAGCAGCCAGACCTATTCTATAAAGGAATTTGTGAGTAGTTATGGCCCGTGACTAGTCTAGAACAGGCCTCGTCGACCCTCTAAGCAAGGATTTGGAAATTCTTGTTTATTTATTCAATAGGGAATTCCACTTTTGATCGGAAGTCTTCTCTCCACACAGGTTAGATTTAATAGAGAAAGATGTATATCCCCTTATATGATGCAAAGTCAAAAGAGGATCAGGCTGCATGTTTCATATTATGAGCAATGCACCATGTGCACCATATCGTTACACTAAACCTTCAACACATACTCTTTAAGCAATAACTTAAAATAGGCAGAATTCACAAGATCGTCTAACATATTTAATGGAGATTTTTTTATATATGGTATTTTTTATACATATGTACCATAGAGTTAATGTATGATGCCTCATGTATTATATATTATACAATTATATAGACCATGTACCATAATATGTACAATGTACCATGTGCAACATATCATTATACTAAAACTTTAACATACACTCTTTGAGCAAAAACTAAAAATAGGCAGAATCCACAAGCGATTGCCTAAAATATTTAAAGGTGATTTTTTTATATGTACATGGTATTTTTTATAAATATATACCATATGTCTCATATACGATGCATCATGAATTGAAAATTATACTATCAGATAGTACGATGTACCATATTATGTACAATGTACCATGTGCGCTGTATCGTTATACTAAACCTACAACACACACTCTTTGAGCGAAAACTTAAAATTAGTCAGAATCCACTAGCGATTGCGTGGATTATTTAATAGATACTTTTTTTTATATATGGGATTTTTATACATACGTACCATGTGGTTTATGTGCGATATAGCATGTATTGAATATTATACCATCATCTAGTACAGTGTACTATATTATACACAATGAACCATATACTAAATTTTCAACACATATTCTATGAGTAAAAAATTATTCAGTCAGGATCCACAAGCGATTTACTGAAATATTTAATGGAGATTTTCTTTTTAATTAATGGTGAAGTGTTTTTTTTTTTTTTTTTCATTTTTATTATTATTTTTTTTATATTTGATTAATTTTAATTATTTATTTGCTTACAAAATAAAAAAAATACAAACAAATACTTTTTTTAACTTTCTAATGATTAAATTTTGTTGTCTTTTTCAACCTTATTGTATCATTTTTTGTTCAAATGAGCTGGGAAATGCCAGATAGTTCAGATAGTATGCAATAAATATAAGTTAATGTAAGCAACATGTGTAACATACGAATTTTCTTATGAGAACTTAACTAAAAATATCATTTCTAAATATATTAAGCAAACATAAATATTTATATTTGAAAAAGGAACAAAAATGCATTGAATGAAACAGAAGGCACCATGCATGAAGTTTTTTTTAAGGTATTATACGTTTTCTATTCACTACCAAATATTTATCTTCACTTTTCATGAATTCGAAACATAGATCATTCCATTGGGTTATGTCTCAATAGTTTTCCTGAAACATACAGTTGTTTGTTTACTTATGTTTGACTCTTTTTTTTTTTTTTTTTCACCTAATGACTATTTGCTGGGAATAAAGCCAAAAACTAGCTTTCACTCCTTCGTTGTCCATGTCGCTGGGTTCATTCTCTAGCTTTTTTTTTTTTTTTTTGCACTGATGCGACGTTCTTTCTATTTTGTATGGTTATTATTGTAGTTTTTTTTTTCTCTTCTTCTTTTGGCTGTTCTTGTTGGAATGAAATGAAAGATTCAACGACCTCTGGATGCCATTTATGGACTAATGAAACCTTTTTCCAGATTTGGGAAAAATAAATGGTCATGGAAGGGATAAAAAAAACAAAGCTTGCAAGGTTTTTTTTCTCCTGTAAATGAGTCAACGGATGGTTTGAATTATGTATACTATATCATTTTTTAATCTTTTAAATTTTTCTGGATTAGTTTTTTAAAAACATTCCTAATTTTTAAATATCCCCCTAAAACATTCCCCTAACTTCCCTAAAATAAAGATGTTTTCAATATATTACTAACGATAAACAAAAAATTTTTTTTGTATTCTATATAAGTAATTAATTTTATTATTTTTAAATAATTTTAATAATTTTCATTTATTTTAATTATTATTGAATTTATTTTTATTATTAAAATTTATTATTTAAATTTATTTTATTTTTAATTTTACTATTAAAATTAATTTTAATTATTATTTAAATCTATATTATTGTTAATTTTATAACTAAAATTAATTTAATTATTATTTTAAATTATTTTATTATTAATTTTATTAATAAAATTAATCTAATTATAATTTTAGCTTATTTTATTATTAAAATTAAGTTAATTATTATTAAAATTTAATTTATTATTAATATGATCATTAATAATAATTTATTACAGAGGCATTTAATTTCTCCATATTTTGCTATGTGCAAATATTATAATGAATTTCTTTAAAGTGTCTTTATTTAATTAATATATTAAATACTATAAAACGTCGAATATTTGATATTGTAAATATTATAATTTTAAAAAAATATTTTTTTCCAAATATAATATTCAATTACTTTTCAAATTCTGAAAAATGTTATATTCAAAAATAAAATTCAACACAATTATGACATTTATTTAAATAAGAATTCAAATAAAAAAATGTGCAAAATGTATTCGCATTTTTTTTATTAGAGTTAACTGGGTTATCAGTGGGATAAATCTATAAATTAATTTTTTTTTTAAATTCTCATTCCTCATTAATTTATTATTTTTAAGGGTATTTACAAGTTTCATCATTCATTTTCGCTTTATAAACTTTCTAAAAACAAAAATGCTTTTTGTAAAATTGTTTAATCACCTGAATTAAATAAATAACAAAATCATTTTATAAAAAAAGTTTATGAATAATGAAAATTGCATATAACATTAATGAGCAATCATAAATTAGACAAAAATTTACAAAAATGATTAATTCTTTAATATTATATTAATATTTATATAATAATATATTATTATGTATTTTAACATTATTTAAATAAGGAATTTGGAAATCACTTCTTATAATAAGCCAATAAAATATATATTTTTTCGTTTAAAGCAATAATAGACTTAATTTCAAATAAAATACAGCTTACTGTACAAGTACTGTAGTGCTTAGTACAGTACGTGAGCAAGGTACCCCTGGAAGTATGGTACAACACATGCATAATACAACAGAACCCCAATAGCGAATGAACCTTTTATTCTTAATCATAAATAAAATTTTATTTTCAATTAAAACTATCAATTGGAAATTACGTTCCAAACTTAATTAATATTCAAAATATTCTTTAAATTTCGATCGCTTTAAAACAAAATCTTCTCCGCCAAGATAAAATGTGGTCGAAAATGGCGGTTCAATATTTTGACATTTCAACCCCAACACTTTTATGACTGGAATCAACGTCCTACTGCCCCGTGGATGGAGCTGTACAGTTATTCTCGTCCGCTTGGCAGAACTGCAAGCACGGATTCCCCACTTGCACATTTTGCGCTCCGCATCCTCCGGATCCCGGCTCTCGAGTTGCTCCCCATCCCTCTCTTTCGCAAGTTCTCTCCTTTTGTTTGCCGGCTTCTTATCGGGAAGAGAGAAAAGGTGTTCGACGTCCTGTTTGTCGAGTTTTCCATTGGAAAAGATTTGCTCTATTGTATTATTTGTGGACGTGAATTTTGTGTATACGTCTCATAGAACAGAACTCTGGAATTATATGTATATAAAATATTTTCTCTCTCGGTTCTGTCATTTGGAGACGTAAGCTGTCACGAGGAGAGGTATTTGTGTTGTAGTTGAAATGGACGTCCGTTTTTATGAATTGTTTGCCATGATATCGGTTTAAATAAATCTGAATGTCGACTTTTTATCTAAAATATATTTTTCCATGACATGCAAAAATGGGGAATCTTATTCTTTAGGCTCTTTTAGTTTCATATTAGACTTGAATATTTCACAATAGGATAGTTTTTTAATTAAAATGACGGGTATATATATAAAAGGGTATTTATTTATTATAATGGATACTATAATTTAAAAATAATATTAATTATTAATAATATTATTTTTAAATTATAAATTATAAATTATTATTATTAATAAAATAATATAATTCAAATTATGACTATAAATTTAATCTAAATGATTGTTATTTAACTTTATGAAAATAATTTTAAAGTTTAAAAAGTTTAGATCAATATTATAATTTTATTTAATATTATATTTTCATTATTAAAAATTTAAATTCCCTAAATTTTTAATTAAGTTAAGAAGTTTTTGATTTACAGAATTAAACAGATGTATAATTTATGAATGTTGTATTCAATTAAAAAAAAAAAAATTATGTTTATTGTTAAATTTCTGTTTCATTAAATTTTTGTTTCATTTATTCATTCATTAGTAGGTTCTAAGTAATATAAAAGTATACTTATGTATTATTTACCTCTAAAGTATAAGTAAATCATGTAAGTGGTAAATATTTCAGTTTAATGTACACATGTACTCATTTTAAATACATATTTAGCATACAGTTCGGGATTATTAACATAATGAATTGTTGTATGAAACACATAATTTATCTTCCTTACGATTTATGTGCATATTGTATAATTATAAGGTAATTCCTATTATTTTACATTAAATATTCCATATACTATCATAGAAATATCTCATTTTAAATGTATTTTAAGCATTCAGCTTAGGATTATTCATACTATGAATTAAATAATACATAATGATCTAATTTTTCGACAACCACATCTTAAAATATAGCTTCATTTATTGAAGTACTGCATACTGAGTGAAAAACAACGCTTATTATATCATTCTATTACTTGACATTAAAAAAATTAATGTATTACATCTTACAAAATTGAATAAGAGGATATCAGATGTTTTAAAATGTATTGTAAATTATTAATTAAATTATCTCATTATCTTAAACTATCCCATTATTGCCATTGGGGGCTCGGTTCATTTGATTATAGAGCTCTGTGATTAGAGTCCAGCCGATCTAAATCTTTACTGCAATGCATGCGATACACATTATCATTAAATAACGTATTTAGAGTGATCATGTGATTTCTCGCAATAAGTATATTATATCGAATCTGACAATTGTTTAAATGAATATACTTTTTTGTATAGCACTTGTTATTTGTTTTCCTTTGCATTTTAAAAATTTGGATAAGTAAATTAATGTTTTAAAAATAATCTTAATGTGTACAATTTTCAATTTTAATATGTTGATATATTTTTCAACATATTATTAGGCATTATAAGTTTTGAGCATGAACGTAAAACATGAAGTTGAAGAATGAGTTTTCAACTTCATGAGTTTCATGTTCAAAACTTCATGAACATGAACGTATTTATTTAAAATATTGAAACATTTAGGAGTTTGTTTAATTTATTTTTCAAAATTCTAATAACATATAAATACATTAAAAAAAATATTACTTTATACATAACTTAATTTAAAATTATATATATAATTAGTTTTCACACCTTAAAAATAAATAATATTAATGTGTGCAATTTTTAATATTAATGGTTTGATATATTTTTCTTTATCGTCATATTTTATGTGTTTTAATTGTTAAACATAAAGTCGTAAATTGAAGTAAAACATGAATTCGAAAATTTATTTAATATATTGAGATTTTTTATGCTGTTTTTTAATTTAAGTTTCAAAATTCAATCCGCATAGAAATACGCTAAGAAATGAAATATTATTTATATATATATGTATGCGTGTGTAATTTATTAATGTTTTTCTAACGTTTTCATTTTTTTTTTTTTTCCTAATGAAAAACTGAGTTTGTTAATGCAAATGTGATTTCATATTTTTAAATTCAACATTATTTTGTTTTTCATTATTTTTATTTGGCAATTTTTAACAAGGAATAGGAAATATAATTGCTTTATTTGTAGGAAATAATTTTTATAATTTATTATCAATAAAATTCTATGTATATATATATATTTATTTATTTTCAATATTTAAAATATTGAGATTTTTACATTCTTATTTAATTTATATTTCAAAATTCTATTCACGTAAAAATACGTTAAAAATGAAATATTATTTGATATATACCTTAATAATAAAATAATATTATATAATTTTTTTAATAAAAAACTGAGCCTGTTTAAAGTTTGATGTGATTTTATATTTTTAAATTCAATGTTATTTGCTTTTTCATTATTTTTATTTTTTTAACAAGAAATAAGAAATATGATTGCTTTATCTTGTAGTACATAATTTTTATAATTAATCATAAATAAAATCATATATATATATATATATTCTAGCTATAAGACAAATTTGCTTCAATGAATAAAATAGAAGGAATGTTATAATTTCAATTGATCTACTAAGTGCTGTACAAAAAACATTATAAGTTCACTTGTCGAGATTGTACTTTCGAAGATAACATTTACAGGCTCTCTGAAAGAAAATTAAATTTTTCTTCTTCCTAATCTTATTTCAAACTTTCTGCCATTTCCTGAGCATGTAGGTGGGGTGAAACTTTTAAAAGGAAACAACTAAAGTTAGGTACTTGAATTTTCGTCAATCACCATTTTTAAAGGAAATAATTCCATTTGAAGTTAACTGAAAATAAGATCTTACTAAATATTTTCTATTGAAATACTCTCTCTAACCTCCCTTTTAGAAAAAAAAAACTTCAAACGATAAACAAAAAAATCGTATTATTACATGAACAAAGGGCAATCCTGTCACCATCCTAAAGATAAAAAAATAAATAAATGAAACTGTGACAATTTTTTTTACTCTATTAATCTCTAATACTGTGTTTTATTAACTCTATTAATCTATAATGTTGTTTTTTATTAACTCTATGAACCTCTAATACTGCTATGCCCGCAAAGTAAGACCAATTTTCAATTTAAAATTCCCGGGGCTTATAGAATTTCAATTTTTTTTAGGTTACTGGCACTGTCCTTGATATCTGTGTGAAATTTCACTTCAAAATATTCATTAGTGTTGGAGTTACGCTTGACTTTGTGAGACGCTAAAATTCCGGCGATTTTGAAATGTCTGAATCAATTGAGCAAAGAAGTTGCATTCAATTTTGTTTTCGGGAACGTATAGAAAGTTGCAGAAGGCATTAGGTGAGTATTCCTATATCGGAAAGAAATGTTTAGAAGTGGTATAAACCGTTCAAAGAAGGCAGAGAACGCGTTGAAGACGAAGAGTCCTCTGGTCGACAATCAACCTCAACTGATGAAGCTCACGTTCAAAAAATTAAAGATTTTGGTGCTTGCAAAGCTGTCGATTTACAATTAGAGACCTTGCTGATGATGTTGGAATTTCAAAAGGACCGGTTAATTCCATTTTGGGCCTCAAAGCGCGTCCAATCTCGATTACTACCGTAAACACTGAATGCGCCAACTTACACTGCATTGATTCTTGACTGTTGTGTTATTGATTGACTGTTTCACCAAAAATGAAACTCATATCATTCCATAACCATCATTCCCACCGTGCAACTTTTGGCTATTTCCTAAACTCAAAAGACCACTCCGGGGACACCGTTTTGAGTCGATTGAAGAGATTCAATGTGAATCGGGGCGCGCTTTGAAGGCCATCTTGCCGATGCCTTTTTAGCATTGGAAAAAAAGTTGGCATAAGTGCATTGTGTCTGGAGGGATTACTTTGAAGGCGATGAAATAAGTTTGAAAGAATAATTAAAGAGTTTTTGAAAAAATACAACCAGTTTAAAAAAAATTATTGGTTTTACTTTTTGGGTATAGTAGTAAAATATTTGAATTTTCGTCAAATCGCCGTTTTAAGGAAAATAATTTAATTTGAAGTGAACTGAAAATATTAGATCTCTCTAAATATTTCAATTGAAATACGTTCCACAATCTCCCTTTTAGAGAACAAACTTCAAACGATAAAAAAAAATCGTCTGACTACATGAACAAAGGGCTACCCCGTCACCATTAGTAATTTTCATTTCAGCGTAAATCCTGAAGATAAAAAAATAAATAAATAAAAAGGTGACAATTTTTTTTTCACTCTATGAATCTCTAATACAGTTTTTTATGTGTAAAATTTCAACTTGGGAAATATTTTCTAGCTCATAAATCAAACAGGAATTTACTTGCTCAAGTGTAGCAGAGGTAAAAATAAGGAAGAGGGGTCGAGGTGTGTAGGATGAGGGGGGTGATGGAATATTTTTGACTTTGTCAGGCGACAATTAATTAATGAGAAAGTTACGTGTCGCAGTTAATACACGGAAAGTCGTTGTGTTAATTGCGAACTCACTTTGTTCAATTGAGCGGCAGCGGAAATGATTACTCATTATTTAAAAAGGGACTCTTTTGTGCGAATTGATGTCTTTTTTCAGTTTGGTGAAAAAGCACGACGCTATTCATTTACTTTCTATGGGTTTTTTTAAAGTAAAGTAGGCATAATTTTGTTTTTCAGTCTAGGATAAAAAAGTTCAATTCATTAGCATATTTTATTTATAGTATGAGTGTATGTATTAGTGTTTGGGAAAGTTGAATTCGATATTTCATTCTCATCTATCAATCTTTAAAGTAACTGTCACTAAAAAAGATTAATGTCTTTCGTTTTGACTCTTTTTTTTAAAGGAAAAAAAGAGCTCTAAATTTCTTCCCAGAGTTGAAACAGAACATGAATTCGTAAATTTATTTAAAATATTGAGATTTTTATGTCTTTGTTTAATGTATTTTTCAAAATTGATAAGAAATGAAATATTATTTTATGTATATCGTAATTAAAAATAATAGTGTATAATATATATAATTATTTTTATGTACCTAAATAATATTATTAGTGAGTACAATTTTTAAAAATTAAGGGTTGATACATTTTTCGTTATTTTCATATTTTAAGTGTTTTAATTTTTGAACATGAATTCGTGAGTTGAAATAGAGCATGGATTCATAAATTTAGTTGAATTATTGAGAGTTTTATGCTCTTGTTTAATAATTTTTCAAAATTCTAATCACACAAATATACATTAAAAAAAAATATTATTTTATATATACGCTTGTGCATTTCCTGTTATTTATTGCAGATATATTTCTTTTTTTAAGTGAATAAAATTTTCTAAAATGTTTAGCAACATAAAAAAAAATGTAAGAAAATTATTATTTATTAATATGCCACAATATTTGTGGTAAATTCAAACTGCGAGTTTTTTTTTTTTATATTATCTACTATTTATTAACATTATCAACTGTTGTTCAATTAATTTATTTAAAATATTGGAGATTTTTATGTTATTGTTTAATTTTTCTTTAAAAATTCTAATTACATAAGAATACGTTAAAAATTATAAAATATTTAATATATGCGAGTGTGCATTTCATGTTCTTTATTTTTAAGTAAATACATTTTCTAAATTCCTTAGCAGCATAAAAAAACAATAAGAAAATTTTCAATTATTAATATGCTAAAATATCTGTGCTAATTCAGAAGGTATAGTATTATCCATCATTTATTAACATTTTTATTAACAACTATTGTTAGATTAATTTATTGTATGTATAACAAAAGTAATATGGCTTGTCATAGCTAAAGGTGTTGGCATCTCAGTTTATTTTATAACTGATTTCTTACCGCTGCCTAAAATAATATGTAAGATATAATATAATTAAATAAAAATATAATATGATGAAAATATGATCATACACAAATACGATCATATCATATGAGCGATCATAGGCACAAATATGATCATACGCATAACTATGAGCGATCATAGGCACAAATATGATCATACGCATAACTATGAGCGATCATACACACAAATACGATCATGTGCACAAATATGATCATATGAACAAATATGATCAACCATATACACAAATATGATCAACCATATACACAAATATGATCAACCATATACACAAATATGATGACCATATACACAAATATGATCATATGAACAAATATGTATTAGCATACGCACAAATATGATCATAAGATATATGACTATACATACAAATATGATCGTACATACAAACATGTTTAAATTAATTGAATATGTAAATAAGTAGCATTTTTAATTTTAATTTATTACCAAAAATCACTTTCAGATCTATATATAAATATACATATTTATTTATTTATTTTGTAAGGAAAAAATACGTGTTTATATTTCAACAACCAGTGCAATACACAAGAAATCTTAGTGTATCTTTTTCAACTACTTTATTTTTAAAGAAACTTTAAAAAAAATGGCGAAATATTTGTTTATGTTATAATACATTTTATTGCACTCTATATAGATTTATTTTTATTTTATTTTATTTAAAGTTAAATCCTTTCACGAAGCTTATATTGGTAGAGACGCGTATCTCTACAGAGGGACAGCGCGCGAATTCAATAAGACAGCTTGAATCTCCTGACAAGTGAACGCGAACTTCTTGGTGACATAAAGAGAAAATATTTGTGTGCTGCAGCAACTAAGAAGCTGAAAGATTTATTCCGTGACTACTATTGTTATACAAGCATTTGCATAAGTAAACAAGTTTTTATACAAGTATCTACATAAATAAACAGCGAGTTATTTGCATGTAACACAACAAGATGCTTAATTGTTTCAGGAAAGATTGAGACGATTTCTTTGTAAATTTTAAGCATTTTTAAAGTTTGCATTCTGTGAATTTTATAATGTAATTCCAATTATATAAAAAGAAAACTTTTCACCCAATTTACATGTTTCCGGAAAAAAAAATAATTAAAAACATTATTTATAGTAGATTCTTTTGATAACATTTTCCACACAAATTTTTGTTTCAATAATAAATACCGGAATATGAAATGAATAAAATATAGATTGAAATCAAATAAATGTTAAAATATGTATTTTTTTTAATTTAATGTTACCATCATTGTTTAAGTATTATTGTGAAGCATCAATTTCATGAGTTAATAACTATATTATAAAATATTATTCCAAAAATCTTAAAATCTCTTAATTGTTATTTCCGAGCTTTAAATTAAATCCACAACTTTTTCAATGTCAATTTGTAAAAATGTAAGTACTTTTCTACATTTTATCTTATTCTGGTTTAGCTTATTTTTTTTTTTTTTTTTTACAATATTTAAATCAAAATCTCCAAATGCATTTTTTCAACAATAAAAGTAATGATTTTATAAATGTTCAGGAGTAAACAATCAAATGCAAAAAAAAAAAAAAAAATCATTTCAACGCTGCAATCATTTAATAAAAATAATTTCCTATAATTCATATTCTTATGGCTTTGAATTAAGACAGATATTTGACAATTGCAGTATTTGAATTAAACTATCCTTGAATTAAATTTTTACTATTTTAAAAAAAGACACATATTTTTTCATATATATATATATATATATATAAGAAAAAAAAAAAAGAAACAAAATAATGAATTTAATAACTTACTAAAAAATATAATGCATTTAAAAATTTGTTAAATTATTTAAATTAATTTAATAATTTATTTATAATAAATATTTTAATTTCATTTTTTTATTAAATAAATAAATTTATTTAATTTAATAAATCTAAAATTATTTTATTAAATAAATTTATTTATTTAATTTAATAAATTTAAAAAACAATTATTTTTAATATAATAAATTTAAAAAAAAAAATATTTTTAACTTAATAAATTTTTTAAAAATTATTTTTAATTTATTAAATTTAAAAAAAACTATATTTGTGAATTTAATAAATTTAGCGATAAACACAAATATGAAGGACAGATTTTTAAATAATAAAAATATTTCTAGAAATGGTTCTAAAATGTTAGTAATATGTAATAATCCTTTTCGAAAAGTTACCTGACATAAATCATTGTGTTAACAGAACCATTATTCAGAGTGTTTTTGCAGTTTTCCAAAATAAGACGTTTTTCCTAATTTAAAAAGAAAT
Organism: Caerostris extrusa; assembly: GCA_021605095.1. Taxonomy (NCBI): domain Eukaryota; kingdom Metazoa; phylum Arthropoda; class Arachnida; order Araneae; family Araneidae; genus Caerostris; species Caerostris extrusa. Next base: position 119,267 of record BPLR01016854.1, read on the forward strand.
ATAAAGTACATCGTGATTTTAATAGTTTTTGTGAATGCATGACTGTAAAATATTAAATACACAATAAGCATGTATTTTTCTTCATAACAGGAAGTAGTGGAAGTTAAGCAGGATTCTTCCTAATTAGTTAACCACTTCAAACTGAGCATTTTTGCAGCTGCCTCTGCAATCGGCAGTACGTGAGAATCATCAAAAGAGCCATTACGTTTAAAGCAAGGTTGGAAGAATGGAGAAACAGTTACCTTAAAACGTTGCTAGAAAGATAAAACGGATACATTTTTCAAAAATATAAAATATACGTAATGAAACTTTTGTATCTAAAGCCAAAACAAGAGATTATTTTAATTTAAAAAAATAAACATTATGTTCAAATTACATATATAAAGATTTAAATTTCTCACTGCGATGCATCATGCATAAATGTCTTTATTATTTTGGTAATAAATTAATGCAACTCTGTTTTGCAATGGACTGAGTTTGTATAGATTCAGTTGGTTAATAATGTAGGATTGTAATTGTACTGTAGTAAAATGGATGATAAAGAAATTAATTTTTAATGCATATATAAAGAAAGAATTGAAAAAAATTTACACAATGATTTAAATCGGATTTTTGCTTTGTATTCGGTCGACACTATTAAAATGAACTACTTTGACTACTAAAATGAAATGCAATAACACAGAAACAACATGCATACTAGATAAAATTAACATAATTATGATTTTTATAACGTTTTTGATTTTATAGTTAAAACCCCATACTGTGTTATAAAGAAAAATTTTGGGAATAACACCATACGGAGTTATAACTATAAAAATGAATGATAATGAAATAAAGGACGAAACGAATGGTCAATGATAGATAATGCAGTGAATGATCTTGTGCTGTATAATGAAATGAACTACTTTGACTACTAAAATGAAATGCAATAACACAGAAACAACATGCATACTAGATAAAATTAGCATAATTATGATTTTATAACATTTTTGATTTTATAGTTAAAACCCCATACTGTGTTATAAAGAAAAATTGGAGAATTGGGAATAACACCATACGGAGTTATAACTATAAAAATGAATGATAATGAAATAAAGGACGAAACGAATGGTCAATGATAGATAATGCAGTGAATGATCTTGTGCTGTATAATGAAATGAACGATCTTGTGCTGTATAATGAAATGAATGCTCTTGTGCTAAATAATGAAATGAATTCTCAATTTAATGAATGCTCTTATGTTGAATAATGAAATGAATGCTTCATCAAACATTCATTTCATTATTAATGAAAACGAATGTTCTTGAATTAATAATGAAACGAATGCTCTTGAATTAATAATGAAACGAATGCTCTTGAATTAATAATGAAATGAATGATCACGTATTAATGAAATAAAAGCTCTTGAAATTTTAGTGAAATGAGTGGTTTTAGAAATGATAATGAAATAATTGATAATAAAATGAATGCTCTTTTGTTATCTTACGAACTATACTTTATTTCCCATATCAGTATCTCTAAGTATGAACTAAACATCTCACATTCTAATCATCATATCTAATCTTTTTTTGTGCTCATCTCATATTTCCTCTGGGCTTACACTTCCTTTCTTAAATACTACGAAATAGATTTGGGAGACCAGAGTCAGGAGTAGAGGATTTTTGAAGGAGTTGGGCTTGGAATCACTATAAATATCCGACTCCTGTCTTTGATAAAAATAACGTTAAAAAAGTTAAGAAAGCAAATCGATTCTATCAATAATCGATTTTCAATAATACGATCACTAGAAAAAGCAGTTACTGCTTTCCCAGCAAACCAAGTAATTGTTGAGAGATTTTCCCAGTACAAAGGCTTATAAAATGCAATGTCGGATCAACAACGAAAGTACTTATAGAAATTATGCAGGAAAAGGAAAAATTATTTAATGTATAATAAATATTGCATCTTTGTGCTGAAAATATACAAACTTTATTGCAAAATTTAACAATTTTTCAATTTACAATTTTATACAATTTTCAATTTTGATTTTCATAAACGCACAATTTTCTTTTTTACTTATAATCAGGTTTTCTATAATATTTTTCTACCTATTTATTTAGTATGATTATTTTTATATGATATATTTATTTTTTGAAGGCAATTTTCCTTTTTTTTGCTCTATAATATTTTTACACCTATTATTTTTATAAAAAGCTTCTTTTTTTTTTCGAACAAATTTAAAGTCTAAGATTTCTTTACGGCAGTACAAATATAACACCTTTAAAATTTTAAAAATATACTTCGATAATCAAAAATTGTTTCTATAGATATATGAGTTCAGTAAGTATTAGAATTCATGTCAAAATGTTGTTCAATTCATTGTTAAATCTAACACATATTACATAAAAAGTGCTGTAAATAATGAGTAGGCATAAAAAATTGCACTCAGGAGTCGGAAAATATTTGACAGACTCATGACTCCTGCTACGAAATGTTTCGTATTAATGTATTAATTCTGATTAAATTTTCTGAATTTAACTCAGAAAAGAACAATATAAACAGAAGTTGCCCATCCAATAGGAAATGTCAGCATTAGGAAATCCTAATCCTTAGGAAATGTCCAGTAGGGCATTACAAACTCCCAATCCTATGGAAATGTCCAATAGTACATTAGAAAATCCCAATCCTTAGGAAAGTTTCAACAGGGTAGTAGAAAATCTCAATTCTTAGGTAATTTGCAATAGGGTAGAAAATCCCAATTTTGTAATTTAGGGTAATAGAAAATCCCAATCCTTAGGAAATGTACAATATGACATTAAGTAATCTCAATCCTTAGGAAATGTCCAATAGGACATTAGGAAATTCCACTCATTAGGAAATGTCCAAGACATGTCCAGCAGGACCAGTAGGGCATTAAGAAATACCGATCCTCATGAATTGTCCAATAGGACATTAGGAAATCCAAATCCTCAGGAAATTTCCAATAGGAAATGTCCTCCAATTGAATTGGAGAAAAAGGGAAGGAAAATTCAAACACTGATATTCCATTTTAGAAAGTGATCATTCCATATAACGATGGTGTAATGTGAAATCCTGAATAAATATGTAGAGATTTAACATTACTATGTTAAATTTCTACATATTTATAATTCTATTAGTAAATAATCTCAAGATAATGAAGTCAACATTCGGAAAAAAAAAAAAAAATCAAGAATCATGTCATTTTAAAACTCTTTATCGACATTTTTTCATTCTGTGGCACATAAATGCAATATACAGCTTATGAACCAGATGGAAAATCACCCATATAATAAATTTATAGAAGAAAATATACAATTAATCACCTCAAAAAGCCATTAGGTCTGAAATATTATTTCTCGACACTCAATCTTTCACTTTAAACAAAAGCATTTTATTATTTCCTCCTCTGTAGACAAAGTTGTAATTAATATGTTGTACACGGTGTCATACTATATCTTTCGTATCATGCTTACGACCATTGTTTATTCCTTCTGCCTTATATATTCTTCATTTTATTCATCTTATGTTAGTTACATTGTTACTTTTATGTTAGTTAAAATGTACCCATGTATTTCTGTAACTGTAAGATTTCTTTTATTATTATTTTTCATCCTCCCCTTTTTAACTGGTAAGAACTACATAGTCCTAAGTACAGAGATGAAGTGTAGGGTAAAGTAAAATTTCATAGTACCACAGTTTTTTTTTTTCGTCTCCTATATTTCTGTAATTTAATTAGTAATTTTGTACAATTTTATTATTATTATTATTATTATTTTCCACTGCCATTTTTTTAACGTTAAGGGGCTACATAGCCCTGAATACAGGGGGAGATATAAGGTAAAGTACAGTTGCATAGTACCATAACATTTTTTTTTCATAATACAATTCTTTGTATACCTGTATTTTGTAATTTATTTTTTAAATTTTATTATAATTGTTATTACACCCTTCCTTTTTTAACTTGTAAAGGGCTACATAATTCTGGTTACAAGAGTGACGTGTGAAGTAATGTAAAAAACATTACATGGTACCATACATTTTTTTTTTAATTACAATTCTTTGTATTCCGGTACTTCAGTAATATATTATTTTTTTTAAATTTTATTATTATTATTATCATTATTCCCCACTGCCCTTTTTAACTGGTAAGAGGCTACATAGTCCTGTATACAGGGGTGAAGTGGGGGCAAAGTAAAATTTCATAGTTCCATGGCATTTCTTTAGTATTATTTTTTGGTAATTCTTTGCATTTCTGTATTTCAGTTATTTATTTTTTTAACATTTTTATTATTATTATTATTATTATTACAAACTGTTATTTTTAACTGTTAAGATCTACACAGCCTTCAGTGCATGGGGAAGTATAGGATAAAGTAAAATTACAAAGTGCCATAGCATTTTTTTCTTATTACCATTCTTTCTATTGCTGTATTTCTATAATTTAATTTTTCAATTTTATTATTATTGTTATTCCCCACTGGCCTTTTTAACTGTAAAATGCTACACAGACCTAAACTATTACAGACATACAGACAGACATTACAGACTTACAACTATCAACTATTACACGACTTTACGATCTCCTTCCTGGAGTGAGGACTGTAATAAAATAAAGTGAATAAATAACTAAACTTTAGAAATTGCAAGAATTGAATTATTTCAAGATGAATATTAAATTTGAAAATATGAATAATTCTGAATAACTAAAATAGCTTTTCAAAACGAAAAATAATGAAATGGAAGCAAATGCTTCTGTCTGAATTTAGGTCAACTTAAGTGATCAATAAATGAGATTCAAATTCCTTATTTAATTTAGAAGTGAATTCACTGACGCAAAAACTGACTGGGGAATAAAATGATTTTAACCTCCATGAAATTCGATAATGAAATAAGTCACCTTAGTTTCTCAGGAAATGCGCAATTTATTTCTAAAATAACCAATTTTTAGCAATTTGGCTTCATAAAAATTCATCAATCTTGAATTGTTTATTTTGAAATATGAATACACAAATGGATTTCAAAATTTGAAAAGGATTTTAAAATTGAAACGAATTTCTAAAAGGAATTGAAAAACAATTTCTCAGAAGCTTTGAAGTTATAAATATGGATTTGTTTTATTAAATATATAATAACAAATATGTACTAGGAAGTTTTACATTTTATATTAATGTTTTTGATGTATAATTTATACAAGTAATTAACTGATTCTTAGTAATAAGTAGTAGTAGTAGTAATATAACTAATTCTTAGTAATAACTGATTGATTCTTAGTATATAATATATATATATATATATATATATATATATATATTTCAGAAATACATCATAAATTTTATCCAGATTAAATAAATAAATAATTTGCATCTATCAATAAATTATTTTCGACATTTTTTTTTTTATGTAATTATATATATATATATATATATATATATATATATATTATAAATTTAAATGTAATATGTATCTATGTATACATATTACAATTAAATTTCTATATTTTATAAAGTCTGTTGTGTGTTGTTTTTAATTCTCAGTGTCATACGATGGGGACGGACATCCCATGAGTACTCTACCCATGGACGGAGGGCAAGGGGAAAGCCTCTGTTGTGATGGATCACCTGTAGGTAGAAGTCTGATTTGGCTCTGTCTCGCTCCAATAGGAGGACAGAGCAATCCGGAAAGACTTTTAGGGGGAAGTACCCCACATTTGCATATCTTGTTGTGAGAAAAATCGAAAAACTCTCACCAGGTAGTTCGACTCACAAGGCAAAATGCAGAACATCAAAAATGCCATCAAGTCTCTTCATTTTTTGATACATATCCACCAGCGAATTGAAACTCAGCCCTAATTCTCACCAGAGGCGCACGTTGCCACTGAACTACGAGTGGGGTAAAAAAAAAAAAAAATGTATATCTATACAAAATAATCATTGAAATGGTAATTCGAAGTCAAATTATTTTGAGATGATCTTGATAGGACCTTTATATGGCACATATTATAATTTCATTTTTTTTTTTTTTTTTTTTTTTTTTGCTAAATTTAACAACATATAAAAATAAAATTTTGGTCAGCATTGTGCTTTATGTAAAATTAACTATAATTCAATTAAAAATTTATATACTTAAAATGAATTTAATGTTATGAATTAGCAAAATTTATATCATAATGTGGCACTGAAATACAAATTAATTTTTTACAAAATGTATATTTCAACCAGAATACATTTTGGCTATGTTTTCGACATTTTCTACAGAAAAATCAATTTTATTCTTTACTCTATTTAATCATATAATAGAAACTTTATGCTCCTGTTATCAAACGTTTTTAGAACATCGCTGTTCTTTTACTTTTTCGTATGGAATTTGTCGCAGGATCAACAACGCTCTGCCTCGGTTCAATGGGCTTTACCTTTTTTTTACTTTTTTAATACAATCTTTCTTCTTTCAACCACGCTACATTTGTTTCGTGAGCTTCAAAGAACGGAAAAGTGTCCGTGATACACACCGAAACAGTCGAACGAAAAAAAAATTCGTTCTTATGATATCTCAACTCGGATCGGAAGCAGAAAAAAATGTCCGCGCAGAAAAAAAAAAAGGAGAGCAGATAAAAATCCCAAAAAGATGGTTTGCTTCATCTCAATTTGATGCAAGGAAAAACTATCGATTGCAAAATGGTTTGGAGAAGAGTTTATCGACATCAATAACACATAACACATCGATTACATCGTGTGTAATCGACGTCGTAAAACAAAAAATATTCACATTGGGTATAATTTTGATCTGTATGTGTCTTAATTATTTTTTGTGCCCCATTCAAGTATACCCTAATATCAATTTGATGCAAGGAAAAATTATCAGCTGAAAAATTGTTTGGGAAAGAGTTTATCGACATTGATTACACATCGATTATATCTTATGTAATCGATGTCGTAAAACAAAAAATATTCACATTGTGTGTAATTGTGGTCTGTCTGTCTTCTTTATTTTTTGTATCCCATTCTAGCATATAATAATGTCAAGTGATGTAAGGAAAAATTCGATTGTAAAATAGTTTGGAAAAGAGTTTATCGACATCGATTACATAGTATGTAATCGATGTCTTAAAACAAAAATATTCACATTGTGTGTAATTTTTGTCTGCCTGTATCTTCATTATATTTTTGTGTCCCATTTAAGCATACCTTGATATAAATTTGATGCAAATAAAAATTATCAATTGCAAAAATGGTTTGGAAAAGAGTTTATCGACTTCGATTACATCGTGTGTAATCGATTATGTAAAGCAAAAATATTCACATTGCGTGTAATTTTGGTCTGTCTGTGTTTTCATTACATTTTTGTGTCCCATTCAAGCATACTCTAATAACAATTTGATTCAAGGAAATATTAGCGATTGCAAAATGGTTTGGAAAAAGAGTTTATCGACATCAATTACATATCGTTTACATCGTGTGTAATCAATATCATAAAAAAATTCATATTATGTGTAATTTTTGTCTATCTGTGTCTTCGTTATTTGTTTGTGTCCCATTCAAACATATTATGATATCAATTTGATGCAAGGGAAAATTATCGATTGCAAAATGCTTTGGAAAAGAGCTACCGTGTGTAATCGGTGACGTAAAACAAAAATTTTCTCATTATGTGTAATTTTGGTCTGTCTGTGTCTTCATTATTTTTATTTTGTGTGTCCCATTCAAGCATCCCCTGATATCAACCCACCGTGAAAAACGGAAGTCCGGTGTGAAAGACCGCGACGAAATGAATAATTCCACGGCTGCTATCGTTTAAATAAGAAATAAATCATCGTGAGGATGTGCGCTCCATGGCCGCCTGTGTTTTTTCCCGGTGAATCAGGAATTGCTAATTGTAATTGAGCGTGACTTTGAACTTCAAGTTAACTAGCAAGAATCCAATTGAACGTTTACTAAAAATATTAATAATTTTCGTGGTTTTTGAAGCAGAAAAGAATCTATTTACTTAAAATTCTCCACTTTACTTTCTTTAACTGTTATCCCTTTCTCTCTTCTCTCTCTCTCTCTATATATATATATATATATATATATATATATATATATATATATATATATATATATATATATATATATTGGGTTGACAACTAAGTGATTGTGGATTTTAAATAAAAAGGAAAATTCAAAGTTTTTGCTTAAAAATATTTTTTTATTCAGTTAGGTATTGAGAGTTTTTGTCGAAGCCCTTTTGCCATTTTTCAGGCAGTATCATAGTTCCATGTTCATAAAACCATTGATTTTCGGCAGCAAAAAAATGAATTAAATGCCATTTTAACATCAGCAGCGTCATTAAAAATGTTACCATTTAAGGAGTTCTGTATGGAGCGAAATAAATGGTAATCTGAAGGTGCTATGTCACGACTATATGGTGGATGTAACAACACATCCTGACCTAGTTCCAATAAATTTTCTAAGACGACCAAAGATGTGTGGGGCTTTGCATTATCATGCTGGAAAACAACACCCTTGCGATTTGGCGATTCTGTACGCTTTTCTTGAACTACATTGCCCAATTTGGCAAGTTGTTGAACATACATGTTTGAAATAATCGTTGCGTTAGTCACTGTGCCATCAGGCTCTAAAGAGCGCCTGCTGTATTTATTAAATAGTTATGCTTCGATATAATCTATAATTCAATTACTAGGTAAAGACACTTTTAATTAAGATATTATTAAATAAATAAAATTCCATATTTCGTAAAGTGAAATGGACGGAAGGGAGTAAAAAATCCGAAAGAAAAGTTTTCAATTGTAGATTTATACTCGAAAGCAGTCTTAAAAGTCCCCAAACAGCCCATCGAGGGAATACCATAAAAGTCCATTTCAGATGCAGTTTCCATCTACCGATCTTAGCGAATTCCATCGGAATATCTGATCTCATATCGATTGCAGTGGCGCAATTCGGTACTTCCGGACGAATCGTCGTAAAAAGTCGCCCACCACTCTGTCGTTCCCTTGCTTTAATGGCGAATGTATTTGTTCTCGGTAACTTTTGTTATAGGACCTTTATTGCGATGTGATATCTTGTATCCTTTCTTGCTAAAGATTCTTGATTTTTAACACTATACCTTTTTAGCAGTTAGCTCGGCATAACTGAAAACAATTTGTTTGATAAATATTATTTTCCCCCATGTATTGCAAATCATGAATTTTATTATATTTAAATCTTGATAATAATTGCGATTCAAATCAATTTTACTAATTTACGATCAGATTAGAGTATTTAAAGAAATATTTGTTCTTAACATTATATTTTTAGCTGTTAGCTTAGAATAACTGAAAACAATTTGTTTGACAATATTGTTTTTGCCCATGTATTGCAAATCACGAGATCTATTGCATTTAAATATTGATAATAACTGCTATTTAAATCAGATTCACCAATTTATGACCAGATTAGTCAATTAATTTAATTAATTTTAAATATCTACCAAGATTTTATTCATTTACATAAACGACAATTAATTTTAAAAATTAATTAAAAGTTTAATTAAAGTTTCTCTTGCTATTATATACGTTGTGTCTAATCCTCAATGTCTTAACATGTGGGACAGACATTCCATGAGTAGTTTATTTATCCTATGAGTAGTCTGGAAAGGAAGAGGCAGCTTCTATTGTGATGGAGCACCCTTAGAAGAAGTTTGACTTGGCTCCGTGTTGCTGGAAAAGGTGAACAGTGAATTCCAGAGAAATATTTTGGGCGGACAACAACGAATTTGTGTGTCGTATGGGAGAAAAACCCGGTAAACAACCACGAGGTGGTCTGAATAACTAGGCAAGATACGAACATCACAAACACCGTCGAGTCCTCCATTTTTTGAGACAGTGTCTAAAATAAAGCCGCCAGAGATTGAACCTTCACCCTAATGCTCACCAGTGGCGCACGTTGCCATTGAGCCACGAGTCAGGCTCTCACTATAATATTACGATAATTGCAAACCAGAGTAAATTAGTAGTATTTAAAAACAGAGTAAATTAGTAATGCAAAACAGAGTAAAGTAGTATTTAATTGCAAAAAGATTAAAATAACTGCTGAATTTGGACAATGACGGAAAAAGCTAAAAGAGATTCTTGCTGTATTTAGAAAAAGAATTTTAAGAAGCATATTTGGTGGAATTAAATGTAATAATTATTGGAGAACAGGAACCAACGCATAAATTTACAGAGCTATTTAAAGAGCCAGATATTATTAAATTTATGGCGATACTGAAGATTAAAAGGGCAGGACACTTAATAAGATTATATAACAATCGATCCACGGAAAGATCTTTTGGCTAAACCGTTTGGTAGACGAAAAAGTTGGACCAAAATTTAGGTGGATTGACTGCCTAGAAAAACACTGAAGACAATTAAGATGACTAATCTGAAAATTTCGGACAAGAACAGGAAGGCTTGGAATGGAATTTTGAGGAATGCCATGGCCCATCCGGGACTATCTCGCAATTGAAAAGCAGATGAAATGTAAAATGCATGATTGTTCTTTCACTTTGAACAACATACGAGAATTATGAAACGTGTTACAGTGCATGCATACTTTAAAATTATAATGTTTTCAGTGCCAATACAATTACGTCTCTGCCTGTACAATTATGTCCAATACAGTCTGGTACAATTTTATCATTATTTATAAGCGCATTTATATATTTTTGTTCTAGTTATATATTTTATTAAATTAAAACATCAGTTAGGTTATTTATAGGGGTCTGATGGCAGAGTGACTAGAGCTCTGGCGCTCAATACCACAGGGTTCGAGTGCCGCCGGTGCGATGGATGTTTGTAGTGTTTCGGAATTCACTTTAAACCGTAGGTCCCAGTCTAATATCACTGTACAGCGTTAGGCTAGGGCTTTCAATCCTACAGGAAATCCTTAAAAATAATAACAGGCCCTGTCTCCTGTCTCGAAATCTGCCAGTATGCAGACAGCCTTAACTAACCGTGGGGATGTAACCAATAAAGAAGAAGTATGTTTGTGTATGCTCACAAATTCGTAACCAAAATTATAAAAAAATGCTTTTTCAAAACGTGGAAAAATATATTAATAAAAAATAAAATTCTGTATATACAGATAAAAAATATAGATAAGTAAACTTATTTATTGTCAAATAGTAAAAATGATTTGGTATTTATGAATCTTTTATTATATAGGATGCAGATCAAAAGAAATAAATCATAAACTAGTATGCTAAGAAATTCAGCAAATAGCAAAGAGGATTTAAAATTGAAAAATTCACAAAATTCTCCGATCAATTTGTTCTGAAAAACTGAAGTCAAACAAAAAAATAGAAAACTTAACCAGAAAATAAAAAAAAAATTCAGCTCTTTAACAGTTACACTCAGATAACAAAATGCTAAAACTGAATCCAAATCCCAACTATCTATAACTAATGTTTGGCAAAATTAAGATCACTTCAAACATTTCCAAAAATTAAAACAAATGACGCATCCAGTCATACGGACCTAAAAATAACATTAGGTAATACATTAAAACCCCTAATACAGATTCCCCATCCTTTTGTAAGTAGTCGTCCTTTACTATTCAGCAAATCAAATCAATAAAAATAAATCCTAAATCAAGAAAATTGGCAAATTGTAAAGAGGATTTAACATTAATTAAAACATTAAGTCATCTGACCAATTTGTCCTGAAATTACAGAATTTAAGACACACGAAAAAAAATAGAAATTTTATCAGTATATCAGAGAATAAAAAATTTTATGTTTTTTAATAGTTTTAATGAAATAAAAAAATTTTAAAAAGGTTGCAAAATCCGATAATGTTCGACAAAATTAATATTACTTCAAACATTTCCAAAAACTTAAGACAAATTGATGCATCCAGTCATACGTTACCTAAAAATAACATTGGGTGATACATTAAGACCCTAATATAGATCCCCCCCATCCTTTTTGTAAGTAGCCTTTTCTAGCCACAGGGGCACGTGTAGCTTGAAGATAAGCAACTGATTCGAGTAACATTACCCCCACACCGCTCTACGATTCCTAACCATTTAAAACATCCGCTAGCCACAACACCATCAGGCACCACATTGATAAATCCTTTACTATTCAGGACACAAAGTAATGAAAATAAATACTAAGCCAAGAAAATCGACAAATAGCAAAGAGTATTTAACATTGATAAATACATTACTAAAAGGATAAACTTATCAGAGAATGAAAAAAAAAGTTAATGTCTTTAATAGTTTCAATCGGATAACAAAATTAATTAATAATATCCGTCAAAATTAACATTACTTCAAACATTTCCAAAAATTAAAACAAATGAATGAACCCAGTCATACGTGACCTAAAAATAACATTGGGTGATACATTAAGACCCCTAATACAGATTCCCCCGTCCTTTTGTAAGTAGCCGTTTCTCAGCTGAGGAGGGCTAATGCTGAGGCAGAATCCGCAGTTGCGAATGCTGAACTCATTTGTGTTTCAAAACATCCTCCTAATGACTTCGCAGTTCAGAGATGCATTATTCGGACTGGATAACCTGCTCGATGCGTGGGAGCACAATTTTTGACTGCAGCGAGAACGGAGCGGAATTTATGAGCTGTGTCTGTTTGGGAGGAAGATTTTGTTTATGAACTCTAGTTTGAACAGACGCGAATTATAGAGGAGGAAGAGCAACGGACTCGAATGCAGAGATGAAAATAAATTGAACAGACAAAAGAAAAATGTGATTCTAAAAGCAAAGGGTGACTTTTAAAGCATTTCCAACAAAAGTCAGTTACTCATAGTTGTTGATAATTTATTAGTTGATTATCAACTATAAAGCCATCAGATGAAACGTTTTTTCATGGGCCTGAATGGTCGAGTGGCCAGCTCTCTGGCGCTCGGTATCACAGATTTCGGGTTCGAGTCCCGGCGGTGGCATGGATGTTTGTAGTGGTTCGGAGTCCACTTTAAGCCGTAGGTCCCGGTCTCATAGGATTGTAAAAGCATCATGGAGCAAAAGTCAGACTTCTACTACGGGTGCTCCATCACAACATAAGCTGCCCCTTTCCCTCCATCCATGAGTAGATCTCTCATGAGATGTCCGTCCTGCACACTGCAGGACATTGAGGATAAGTCACACACAAACAAACGTTTTTTTTCATGAAGTTGTGTTGAATAAAAATAGATGTTGAAATCCCTTAAGCATTATTGCATATTTTCATACAAAAAGTTCTTGAAGTGCTTTAAGCATTGCATATTTTTATACAAAAAAAAAATTAAAACGTTGCATTTTTGATAAAATAACTTTTCTTGAAAGTAATTTTTGTGTCGAACACCACAATTTCTAAAATAATCAAATCAAATCAAAAATCAAGTCATTACTCAAATCATTTCTTTTGAAATAATTTGATTAATATTTAGACCTAAATAAATTGTAGGTATATTACAAAATGAAATTGGAAGTAATTTGATTTACTTTCTGTAAGAGTATTATTAAATTATCCACCTGTCTCCAATTTTTAAATAAAGAAATGTTTGTTTGAATTACACATTTTATGGATGTATTTAAAATATTCATAAGTCATCATATATCATCAAAAATTCATAAATCATCAACAATAGCACTACAACCCAGGGTGGGCCAAGTCTTTCCTTTGAAGAGATTTCCATTCATTCCTCTGGGTGACAAGGATCCTCCAATTCTTACCCTTTAGTACAGCAAAATCATTTCAACTGCGTCTATCCCTCGCAACTTAGGTCGTCCTCTTTGTCCCAGTGCGTTTGCCAAACGGGCCTTTTTAATTCATTAATTTTAAATACATGATCAGCCCAGTTTAATCTGTTGATCTTAATATTTTTATAATATCTGAGTGTCTAAAACGTTAATAAATTTCTGCGCATATAAAAATCAAAGGCTATATAAAATTTAGTTTTTTATAAACATATTTTGGGACAGTTTGGTTATTCTTATAATTCAATACACAATATATACACAGTCCAGTCACATTAATGTGACCACCTGTCAAAAGCCAGAAATAATAATCTCTAATAAATATAAATCGCTACGTGTCTGCATTACACCAATGATTGAAATGCCTTCCGATGCCCTAGAACATCCTTTATATGACTCCACTGCTATGTGCTGCCACCTGCCTTTTGTGATGGGTTATTTCCGTTGACGTCGAAAGTAGGTGGCGGTCACATTAATGTGACTGGACTGGGCATATAGGCAATACGAATATATTGTGGAAGAGAGTATTTTTTTCATGCCAAAGAAAAAAAAATCATTGGAATTTATGGCAGAGAAATTTACTACTATATACAGATCTGATACATAATATTGATTTTTTTATTATTACCCTCATTCAAGCCATGTATTTTTAAACATTGCAGATTTTAATACTTATAATTTTGAATGCACTGAATTTCAAAAGCTATCTTACCTGGAAAGTCATAATATTTAAACCATCTAAGATTAACTGCTTTTGATAAGATGAATTATTCTTTATATAATCCTATCAGTAGAAATAAAACTGCACAAAGCTATTACTGATTGTATGTTTTGCAAGCAAAAGTGCTTTTTTTGACTTAATAACATTTGGCTTTAAATAGTACTTATTATTTATTTATTATTTTATCTATCTTCTATTATTTCAGTTTTCATGCTTTTAAATATACCTAAACTGGTACAAGTCCACATTTCCTATTTTTAAAATCCAATAATGATATCAGCACTTTAATTTAATATCAAACTGAATAATTAACGTTTCATTAGACGTTTTCATCATTATCATTATCATTTCATCTTACCTTATCCTTCATTCATACCAGGACAGTATGAATGAATACCTTAAGTAACGAGGGATGACTTTTAAAATTTAACTTGCACCACTATGAACCTTAAAGTTTTAAAAGATGGAACAATTCGTTTAATGCCGATAAAACTTTAAGCCCGGAAATAACCTTCCCCTTTTTATGTTTTGTTTTAATAGCTCTCTAAATACTTTTTTTTAAGATTCCAAGAGATATTTTCTTTGCGATTTCTTAATATCGCTTTTCCTTTACAATAGCTTTACTCTCCACATTATTTATATAGTTGTTTAAACTAAACCTTAAAACATTTGAAAGATTTTATTTTGAGTAGAATGACTAAATTTTATATGGCCCAATGTAGTTTGCATTAAAAAGAAATATACAATTATATAAAAAAATTAGCCCACGTTTTTTTCAAGTATTACTCATATGCAATTTTAAAAAATAAGAAGATTAAAATTATATAAGAATATTTAATCAATATGTTGTGCATTAACTAAAATTTATATTGCTCTTTTAAATTTTATAATATAAAAATTAAGAATGAACCACCACATTTAATATACCATCCCTCCATATATTGATAATTAACTATTATTACGCAGTTATTTTATTATTTTTCTTTGGGATTAATTTTTTTTTAAATTTCTTTCACAAGCTACATTTATTGATTTATTTTATAAATTTTTTAATAAGTTCTTTCAATTATTTCAAGTCTCACCGAGACGAAGTACAGCGCACTACAGCTAAGAACCGCTTAGTTTATAGTCTCTCATCACAAGAGAAAATAAATTTAGCTCAACCTTACGTATTAGTTGGCCTACAGACTCTCACGCGGAAATATACTTACTTGGCACATCTCGCGTACCTAATTATCGGGTTTTCGGCTTAAATTTGGCATTCTTCCAAATTTTTCTTCTAAAATGAGTTAAATATTGTATGTGTGGATGTTTGTGCTTGTGCAAATAAAACTGTGAGTTCACCAACCTGTGCCTCAAATATCTCAACTCAACCGCCCCCAGTTACAATTCGGTTGCCCAAACTGCTCAATACAGTAACTAATTTTACCAAGTTAAATAAATATTGTTCATTTATACAACTAAATAAGTTTAGTATGTTAAATTCATTTGCAAATTTTATATTTCTCTCATTCATGAATTTTTGTTATTTTTGAAATAAGAAAAATTGAACCATTTATATTCCAATTTAATAAAAACATCCCAATAGAGAAAAAAGCTATTTTAATAAATACGTTTCAAACTGACTCATAAATCATTAAAATGGCTCAACAGCAATTCCCCTTCAAAATTTATCATTTGTGTCTGTTGTAGAAATAACACTTCATGCATACACAGAACAACACAGACATTCATTTTTACGGATTGAAATTGAATACTTTGCAAGACTTTGACTCAGTCATAATTTTTATTCGTCTATCTAGTATCAAAAAAAAATCATCAACTTAGATGAAAATCATATTTTACGAAGGTAGCTCTCTCTGATGTCTTTTACTTTTCACATCGTCTAGACAACTCTGGGAGAAAAATGACTTGCGGAACACGTTCTATTATTAAAGAAAAACTATTGTTGTTCCGGTTTGGATACATTTTTTATGCTGTGGACCTTTCACAGCAGTTTCTTTGCCTCAGGAAAACATACCCTCCCTTCCCACACAGTGGATCGGAATATTGAAACTGTTTAGGGAGCGTTTTCATAGTCATGAAATATTCAGGAAAGAAACCCTGAACATCAAACATTCTAGTATCATTTAAGTGACCAACTTTAAACGCTCGAAGCTCAAATTTATACTTTTGGTACGTATAGATATTTATTCCATATACTTATGAATTTATCTATTGCTGCCTTGAATTTTATTCCCACAAAATTTTGAGATATTGTTAACATAAAATAGGCATTAAATAAAATATAACAATTTTTTTATATATAACTTTGAACTTTTATTGAAAATTTTATTCTATTTATATTATATTTGAAATTTTTCAGAAGTTGATGAATATATAAAATTGAAAATATATTTTTGAATATATTTCAATTGAAATTATTTTATTGTTATATTTTTATAAAAAGATTAAAGATGGAATTTTATAAACAAAATTCTATCACCCCAAGAATGTTCATCAAAGATATCAGTAAATGCAACATAATTCACAAAATGAAAATAGTTATGTTATTAATTTATTCAAATGAAGTAATATATTCGTATGAAAATGTAAAACATTCAATTTATACCTGCTGAAATAGCAGAAATAAAGTTTATTGTCCTTTTTATTTTATATATTCTTTACGAATTTAAAATAAGTATGTTATGTAGCAAAAATTGCATATCAGTTAATTTACTTAAAATCAAAGTAGTTTTCAGTGTGATTCCCTTTCTGCAATTAATGGGTAACTTTTTTATCGAATATGTAACAGAAACTATACATGCTTCTATCATTTAACCAATTAAATTTTCATTGAACCAAATTATATTACAAACACTTAAATAACCTTTGATTGATTATGTTTATTTAATCAATAGTCGAAGGTATTAATAATTTTTCAACAATGTTGAAATAAGTTTAATTAAGATTGTTTTAAACATTGTTAACATTGTTTTTAAACCTTATTTTAAACGTTAAAACCAGAGATTTCTTTGCGATTGTAGCTCAGAACATAAATTGAAATTTCATTGTGGGACATGCACTTTTTATTCTCAGGGGTCACATCTTCAGTACAAATGTAAGCGTTTGATTACCCCGGATGATCACACAATATTTGCTTTCAGTACTTTTTCTTCTTTATAGCTTCCTTTTCATTGCTCAGACCTCACTGCTATCGAAGATTGTTACATCTAATTATATTCACGCAAAGGATCTTTGAACATTGCAAATTGTTTGATGCAGCTTGGCAAAATTTCGTTCTTATGTCATGAAACACAACCATCTAACCAATCAATTAAAGCTCTTCTCAGTGAAAATATTACTTCAATGTATGTTAGACATCAAAAAAATATTCAAATGCATTCTGCTAAATAAAATCTAAAATCATTATTATCAATTAGATAAAAAGATAACACTATTTGAACTCAATTAATCCATAACGAATATTAATACATTAATCGTTTCGTAATATAGGGGACCGTATATCTACCTCCCCGTGTACCCTGGTAACTTCCTAGGCGGCTAAAAGATATACTACTATCGGCATGCAGCAATGCTCCAAGAGTGATCACCATCGTGGGACATCGTGTAGACTGTGTCTTACAATGGAATGTGGGCGGCGTGTCTCAATAATTCCCTTGCCAGCTACCATATTCAGACTAATGTTCAGATGTGGGCTATGACTGTTTGACAAACCATCAGCACCCCACTGGCATTTTTAATAGCCCAAATTGCCCACTCTGTGGGAAAGATGAGGTCATGGACAAACACCATGAAGCTGAATGGGCGGACTTGAGTGCAGAATCCGAGGTGAAAAGATATGGAGAGATAGAACTTTGCTGATGACACATTGAATTTTTTTCTCTTACTATTTCCTTTTTTTCTTTTGTGCGTTTTACACTGTCTCGATCTCGTAACAGTTTGTCATTTTCTCTTGCCATAAGAAATAAAAAAAAAAAAAAATAAATAAATAATAAATAATTTCAAAATCAATAAATTTTTCTATCTTTTTTAATAAATTCATGCATTTCAATTCAAAACTTAAAACATTTCCGTTATAGTAATGAAAAGAAAACTATGGAACCCATATTATATACAAGCGACACATAAACCTAACACAACGCGAAAATCAAATCAAATATTTACTCAAACTACATTTAAAGCCGTTCCCAACTATTTCGTCCCAAACATTCACATCCATATCAATCACACTTTTCACATGCGATATTCACGTTTGAATAATTCATTCCCAACCCAACCCAAACCAAATCCCCGCACCAGAGCCTTATCTAACACTGCAGTGAAGCCAGCCATGGCTAACAGGTGTAATCATGGCCAATAGCGAAAACTTTTTTTCCCCCATCCTTCCTCCTAGCTACTGCAGTAATATAACGAGCATATTCTCCAATTTAGCACACTGGGGTGGGAATGGCTGGGTTCCAGTAAAAACGCTATTCCCTTAAGGGAGTAGACGGAGTGGAGGGAAAATATTACTGGTGCCCGATCAATTCGATTAGTAGGTACTAACGAGCGGCTATTTATTTGCGCTGAGGTCCCTTAAGGCCCCTCTCCTTCGATACATCTTAGCTCAGCTTGTTTGGGTAGGCAAAGAAAAAAAGAATATATTTATATGTGTGTATGGGTCCTACCATCCTCTCCTCAGTTATCTCCATTTTATGTCTGTGGGTAGCAAATAAAGGTTTTATTTTTCAAGCTCTTATAATTACAGGTGTTTTTGGGTTAAGGTTGGAATATATCTGGGTTATGTTTAATCTGGATGTTGTGTCTGTGGAATTGGCTTCAATTTTATGTTGGATACTAATGCATCTTGTTGGCGTATATCTTTTTAGATTAATAAAAGTGGTATGCATTATAATAATATAGCTTCTTCTTGGAAATTGTATTAAAAACAGATGAAAATAGTATAATATTATGGCTTTCCAGAAATATGGGGGTGAATAATATAGTTTATGGTTTAAATTTTATTGAGATTGCATACAAAAGTAAAATAGTTTGTAATAAAAGACCAGAATTAATGCTATTAAAAATAATGAATTCAAGTTCATAATAAAAATGTTTATCTTTAGTTATCGTTATTTTTCCGCCTATAGATAGCAAAGAAGAGTTTGTTTCTTTTGATGCTACCATACTTAAAGATATCTTTTGGGTTAAGAGTGGAATATTTCTGGATTATGTTCACTCTGGACATTGTATCTATGGAATCAGCTTCTAATTTTATGTTTGGATACTAATGTACCTTCTTGGCATCTATTACTTTGGAAAGTGGATTAGGAAAAGAGGGAAGTATAGTAATATTATGGTATTCCAGAAATATGAGTGAGAATAATATAGTTTCTTGTTTTGATTTTATTGAGATTACATATCTTAAATAATACTATTAAAAATAATGATTTCTTGTTCATAATAAAATTTTCCATCTTTTAGTTATCATTGCTTATGTTTATAGACAGTAAAGAAGGGTTTGTTCTTTTGATCTTACCATACTAATCACAAATATCTTTTGGGTTAAGAAAGGAATATTTCTGGGTTATGTTTAATCTGGTCATTGTTTCTGTGGAATTAGCTTCTAATTTTATGTTGGATACTGATGCTCATTCTTGGCGCATATCGTAATAGGTTAAACATGGATGGCATGTATTGTAATAATATAGCTTCTCGGAATTATGGGGCTTGGATGAAAAACTTTATTCTTAAGATTTTATTTTGATTGCATAAAATAGTTTATATTAAAGAACCAGGATTAATGCTGTTAAAAATATTGAATTCTCATTTTCATTAAAATGTTTATCTTTAGTTAGATCTATTCTTACGCCTGTAGACAGGAATGATGAGCTTGTTTCTTTTGATGCTCCCATAGTTACAAATATCTTTTGGGTAAAGATTGGAATATTTCTGGTTTATGTTTAATGTGGACATTGTGTCTGTGGAATTGGCTTCCAATCCTATGCTGGATACTAATGCACTTCTTGGCGTATATCACTTAGGAAAGTTAAACATGGATATCATGTATTGTAATGATATAGCTTTTCAAAATTATGGGGCTTGGATGAAAAACTTTATTCTTAAAATTTTATTGGGATTGGATAAAACAGTAAAATAGTTTATATAAAAGAACCAGAATTAATTATATTAAGAATACTGAATTCACGATCATAATGGAAATGTTTATCTTCAGTTATATCTATTCTTACGTCTGCAAACAGCAGAGATGAGGTTGTTTCTTTTCATGCTACCATAATTACAAATATCTTTTGGGTTAAGATTGAAATATTTCCGGGATAGATTTCATCTGGACATTGCTTCTGTGCAATTGGTTCTATTGCTATGTTATATTCTAATGCAATGTCTTGATGTATATTTCTTAGACAAAAGGTCAAGACAAAAATGATGGTAATGTAATGAACCTTGTTTTTCAGAAATGTGGGGATGTATAAGATAGTTTCTTGTTTAGATTTCGCTAGGATTACATTAAATAGATATATCAAATAAAGAGTATTATTTTCTTAGAAATACAGAATTATTCGTCATTATTTCCATTTTTAGCCTATAGGTAATAAATAAGAAATCTATATGTATGAAGGTTTTTTTTTTGAGGCTTTCATTTTCCAAGCAGTTTTAGCAGAGATGGATGGAAATATTTCAGTGTATTTTGTTTAGAGTATGGTCACTGCTGTTGGTAACTGTGATTGGTTATATTATTATGTTTGCTTGAAGTGCATGTATTTTTCGAATGCAGGATAAGTATAAGGGCCGTATTAAAATTAAATATAAATATTTGGCTGCTTTTGAGATAGGAGTTATTTTCATTTTTACGTTGTAGGGTTGTCAACACTATGCCCAACGCTCTAGAGCAGGGGTCGCCAACCTGCGGCTCGCGAGCCACATGCGGCTCTTTGGATGTGAAGCTGCGGCTCTTTAGTTCCATACGCAAATATTATTTATTTTATCAAAAAAAAAAAATGAAAAACATTTAACTAACAAATGAAAATTTAGAGTCGTGTTTTTAAATTTTTTACTTGAATAACCATGCAAAGCCATCGGTCCCATTGAATTTGTTTGCTCAATTGTTTGTTATTGAAGTACAAGTTAGTGTTGTAAGTGTTTAATTGTTTTAATTTTTTACTTAAATAATAAATAATTATCTAATAATGCCGCATATATATATTATCTAATTTTTGTTGTGAAAACACTACTTATATATGAATAAATAGATATTTTCTTATGAACAAATAGATGGTCAAAAAATTAAATTATTGTTGGCAAGAAAAAAGTTTTGTGGCTCTTTAAAACTTTGAA
The DNA here is from genome assembly GCA_021605095.1 of Caerostris extrusa. Lineage (NCBI taxonomy): Eukaryota > Metazoa > Arthropoda > Arachnida > Araneae > Araneidae > Caerostris > Caerostris extrusa. The sequence continues at coordinate 141,034 of BPLR01016854.1, forward strand.
ATTTTGTAGTTTAATTTTTGACTCTTCCGACTCAAAAGGTTGCCGACTCCTGCTCTAGAGTCATATGAGGACAGGACCTGTGGTATAAAAAGTGTATTTCGAACCCCTATATATTGCCGGGACTCGAACTCGGAAAATTGTGGCACAAGTGGTAGAGAGCTGTTCACTAGGGCCGTCAAGCCCCGAAAACGATGATACCCGTACAAAAAAAGAGAATTGTAGTGAAACGGCAACTTAACGGAAATCTTATAATATGCAACTAACTAAAACAAAGGCTAGAGCTAAGTATTCAAAAACCCAAGTTAAGAAACTTATAAAACGCATGAATAGGTAGATGTTCTTGAGTGCCTATTGTTAAAATCAAAACAGTTTAAAATGATATTAATTTCTAGTGCGAAAAACAATTATTCTTTAACAGAATTAAATAGTAATCATTTTTTATTATGCTTAAAATTAAAAAAAGGAAATTAAGCAAATTTCAAAGAAAATTTTATCTTCCTCGGTATACCGTTTTAAAAGTTAGTTTGCAGTATGTGTTTCAATTCCTTCACATTATTCACAGATAGAGAGAAAAAAAAAAAAAAAAAAAAAAAAGTAGTAGGAAGGAACGACTTCAAGTAGCTTTGAATGTTGAGCTGGGCTGTTTATCTTTGAAAGGATTTATAGTTTTTAGAAGCGCAATGAATAGAAAAATTTGACAAAAATGAATGGAAAAAAAAGGAAAAAAAGAAGAAACCCTCTCTGAAAAACGATCCCCAAAATCCCTCTTTCTGGCAGTATGATTGACGTCATCAAATCTGCACTTCACACTGTAAACACAAAACATAAAAGTAAGGAGAAACGCTGCCTCTTTCTGGGGGTTGCTTTCAGAGTTTGCTTTGCAGGCGAGTTACCCATCAAGACATATATTTATATCCTTTTCTATAGATGAAATGTTCTTCAAAAATGGAAATACTTTTTCATTTTATTTCCAGCTGACGTTTAAATAAAATGAAGTGGCAGAAAAAAAAAAAAGGTTGCTTTTCACTTTTTTGTACAGTTCCTTTTAAGTTTTTTCTACTTCATTCAGTTCTGCCTGAGGGCCCAAAGACCAGGTTGTATCCGTGAAAAGCCTTTTTTGGATTTTAAGGTCCTTTATTTGATCATGGCACTGCAGGTGGGGCGAGTAATTTATGCATTTGATGGAGTTCCGCGTTCGGGGAGTTCCCGGAAGTAATAAATTACTCGGCGTTTTTTATTTTTCTGAGCAATTTTATAACACACGTCGCCCGCCGGCCGGTTGGAGCATTCGTTTCAATCAATGGAGTTCGCGACGCCATTTTTTTTTTTTTTTGAAAAAAAAAGCAGTTATTTTTTAAAGAATTGATTTAAAAGCTTTTTATGCAGTAAATATATGGATGGGAAAAAAACGACATCTTTTGCCTTAAAAACATCTTAGTTTATTAATGGGCCTTTTAAGAGATATATGTATGGAACAGTTTGGAATTTAGAGGTACTAACTAAAAAATTCTGAAACAATTCAAAAAAATATTTTTTTTTCATTTGCTATATTTTAAAAGAGTGTGAAGTCCATAAATTTCAAAGTTTATCCCGAGATTTTACTGATGGTAACGTTCTAGAATGTAGCTAAGAAATAAAATGAAGAAACAACGACAATTCCTCTTTAATTAAAACAAATTTGGATTTCGCTAAATTGATTTTTTTTTTCAATTGGTCATCTCCTACATGAAAAGCAGCGGCCTGATATCTAGTTGGGTAGTGCTCTGGGTATTGATATTTCAGGTTCGAATCGCGGCAGGGATGTTTTTGAGTGGTTCGGAATCTACGTTATACTGTCGGCAACGGTCTAATTAGCTTAAAGTGAGCACAAAATGACCGTAGAGCGATAAGCCAAACCAAACTAAATTGATGAATGATAGAATGATTAATTACGTAACCATTTTTTATTATTAGTAGTATTAATAAGAAAATTAAGCATATTTTAAAGGAATATTTCGTCTTAACAACTCTTATATCATCTTTGTCTGTAAACCATTCTAAAAGTTATTTTGGGGTATGTGTTTCATTGTTCACACACAGAAAAAAGAAGTAGTCTAAGGAACGACTTGCAAGTAGCTGAATGTTGAGCTGGGCTGTTTATCTTTCTTTAAGAATTTATATTAGAAGCGCGATGAATAGAAAAATTTCCAAAATGAATAACGAAAAAGGAATAAGAGAAGAAACCCCTCTGAAAACGATCCTCCCTCTTTCTGGCTGACGTCATCAAATCTGCACTTCATACTGTACACAAACATAGAAGTGAGGGAGAACGCTGCAGGGGTTGCTTTCGCAGGCAGGAGTTACCCATCAAGACATATATTTATATCCTTTTCTATAGATGAAATGTTCTTCAAAATAGAAATACTTTTTCATTTATTTCAGCTGACGTTTAAATAAAAAAGTGGCAGGGGATAAAAAGGGTGCTTTCACTTTTGTACAGTTCCTCTTTTTAGTTTTTCTGCTTCATTCAGTTCTGCCTGAGGTCCCAAAGACCAGGTTGTATCCGTGAAAAGGCTTTTGGATTTTAAGGTCCTTTATTTGATCATGGAACTGCAGGTGGGGTGAGTAATTTTATGCATTTGATGGAGTTCCCGCGTTCGGGGAGTTCCGGAAGTAATAAATTACTCGGCGTTTTGTTTGTTTTTCTGAGCAATTTTATAACACACGTCGCCCGCCGGTTGGAGCATTCGTTTAAATCAATGGAGTTCGCGATGCCAATTTTTTGTGTGTCTGGGGGGGGCAGTTATTTTTTAAAGAGTTGATTTAAAAGCTTTTTATTCAGTAAATATATGGATGGACAAAAAAGGATATATTTTCCATTAAAAACGTCTTAGTTTATTAATGGGTCGTTTAAAAGATATATGCACGGAACTGTTTGGAATATAGATGTAGTAACTAAAAAAAATGTTGAAACAAATCCAAAAAATATTTTTTTTCCTTTGTTATATTTTTTAGAAGAGAGTGAAGTCCATAAATTTCAAAGTTTATCTCGATATTTATTTGATGGTAACATTCTAAAATATAGTTAAGAAATAATATTAAAAAACAACAACAATTCCTCTTTAATTAAAACAAATTTGGATTGCTATAAATTGATTTTTTTTTTTCAATTGGGCATCTGCTACATGAAAAGCAGTGATCTGATAACCAGTTGTCTAGCGATCTGGGCTTTGGTATTTCAGGTTTGTTTATTAGTGGTTCGGAAGCTACGTTACACTTTAGGTCATGGTCTAATTAGCCTAAAGTGGGCACAAAAATGAACGTAGAGCGACAAACCAAACCAAATTAAATAGACAATAGGATGATAGAAGTGACAATTAATAGAATGATTAATTACGTATCCATTTTTATTATTAGTAGTATTAATAAGAAAATTATGCAGATTTCAAAGAATATTTTATCTTAACAACTCTTATGGCATTCTAAAAGTTATTTTGGAGTATGTATTTCAATTCTTTCACATTGTTCATACTAAATAAAAAAAAAAAAAAGAAAGAAGTAGTAGGAAGGAACGACTTTCAAGTAGCTGAATGTTGAGCTGGGCTGTTTATCTTTCTTTAAGGATTTATATTAGAAGCGCGATGAATAGAAAAATTTCCAAAAATGAATAACGAAAAAGGAATAAAAGAAGAAACCCATCTGAAAACGATCCTGCCTCTTTCTGGCTGACGTCATCAAATTTGCACTTCATACTGTACACAAACATAAAAAGTGGGGAGAAACGCTGCAGGGGTTGCTTTCGCAGGCGAGTTAGCCATCAAGACATATATTTATAACCTTTTCTATAGATGAAATGTTCTTCAAAAATGGAAATACTTCGTTCATTTTATTTCCAGCTGACGTTTAAATAAAAGAAGTGGCAGAAAAAAAAAAAAAAAAAAAGGTGCTTTCACTTTTCTGTACAGTTCCTTTTTTAGTTTTTTTTCTGCTTCATTCAGTTCTGTATGAGGGCCCAAAGACCAGGTTGTGTCCGTGAAAAGGCTTTTGGATTTTAAGGTCCTATATTTGATCATGGAACTGCAGGTGGGGGTGAGTAATTTATGCATTTGATGGAGTTCCCGCGTTCGGGAGTTCCCCGAGTAATCAAATTACTCGGCGTTTTGTTTGTTTTTTCTGAGCAATTTTATAACACACGTCGCCCGCCGGTTGGAGCATTCGTTTCAATCAATGGAATTCGCGACGCCATTTTTTGGGGGGTGGGGGAAGCAGTTATTTTTAAAGAATTGATTTAAAACCTTTTTATGCAGTAAATATGTGGATGGGAAAAAAGGATATATTTTCCATTAAAAACATCTTAGTTTATTTTTGGGTCGTTTAAGATATATATGTTTGGAACCGTTTGGAATTTAGGGGGCAGCAACTAAAAAAATGTAAGATTCCGCATTTTCTTTTATTCTTTACTATATTTTCAAAAGAGTATGTAGTAAATAAATTTCAAACTTGATCTCGAGATTTGATTGATGGTAACATTTTAAAATGTAGTTAAGAAATAATATTCAATAACAACAACAATTCCTCTTTAATTAAAATAAATTTGGATTTCTTTTTTAAATGGATGTTTTTTTTTTCAATTGGGTATCTCCTACATGAAAGGCAGTGTCCTGATAACCAGTTGGCTAGCACTCTGGGCTTTGGTTTTTCAGGTTCGAAATCGTGGCATGGATGTTTGTGAGTGGTTCGAAATGTATGTTACACTGTACGCCACGGTCTTATCAGCCTAAAGTGCACAGAAAATGACCGTACAGCGCCAAACCAAATCAAACTAAATTGACAAAAGAATGATAGAATGATTAATTACGTAACCATTTTTATTATTAGTAGTAACAATAAGAAAATTAAGCATGTTTCAAAGAATATTTTATCTTCTTCACTAAACCATTCTAAAAGTTATTTTGGGGTTTGTATTCTAGTTCCTTGACATTGTTCACACATAGAAAAAAAAAGAAAGTAGTAGTCGGAGGAACGACTCCCAAGTAGCTGAAAGTTGAGCTGGGCTGTTTATCTTTCTTTAAGGATTTATATTAGAAGCGAGATGAATAGAAAAATTTCCAAAATGAATAATGAAAAGGAATAAAAGAAGAAACCCCCCTCTGAAAACGATCCTGCCTCTTTCTGGCTGACGTCATCAAATCTGCACTTCATACTGTACACAAAGATAAAAGTGAGGAGAAACGCTGCAGGGGTTGCTTTTGCAGGCGAGTTACCCATCAAGACATATATTTATATCCTTTTCTATAGATGAAATGTTCTTCAAAAATGGAAATACTTCGTTCATTTTATTTCAGCTGACGTTTAAATAAAAGAAGTGGCAGAAAAAAAAAAAAAGGCTGCTTTCACTTTTTGTACACTTCCTTTTTTTTACTTTTTTTCTACAGTTCTGCCTGAGGGCCCGGAGACCAGGTAGTATCCGCGAAAAGGCTTTTTGGATTTTAAGGTCCTTTATTTGATCATGCCACTGCAGGTGGGGCGAGAAATTTATGCATTTGATGGAGTTCCCGCGTTCGGGGAGTTCCCGGAAGTAATAAATTACTCGGCATTTTGTTTGTTTTTCTGAGCAATTTTATAACACACGTCGCCCGCCGGTTGGAGCATTCGTTTCAATCAATGGAGTTCGCGACGCCATTTTTTTTTTTGGGGGGAACAGTTATTTTTTTTTTAAAGAATTGATTTAAAAGTTTTTTATGCAGTAAATATATGGATGGGAAAAAAAGGATATCTTTGCCATCCATTAAAACATCTTAGTTTATTAATGGGTCGTTTAAGAGATATATGTATGGAACCATTTGGATTTGATAGGTAGTGTCTAAAAAAACTCAAATAATTTTTTTTTTTTCTTTACTATATTTTAGAAAAATGTGAAGTCCATAAATTTCAAACTCGAGATTTTATTCATAGTATTTTTCTAAAATGTAGTTAAGAAATAACAAGTAGTTTCTTCAATTGCAAAAATTGGGTTTTCGTAAAATTGATTTTTCTTCAGCATCGCTTACTTAAAATGCAACTTTTATTGTGCAAGAACTATTTATTTTTTTAAAATCTGATATTTATGTCAATGTTCTAAAAAATGTTAAGATAGTCAAATTGATAACAATAATTGCTAATTTTTCCACATTTTTTTTTTGCTTTAGTATATTTTAAAAGAGGGTAGGTGTAGTCCGTAATACTTGGTCTCGAGATTTTATTGATAGTAATATTCTAAAATGTAGTTAAGAGGTAGTATTAAATAACAAGCGATTGCATTTTCAATAAAAATAATAATCCATGTTAAACTGTATCCTGAGGTGTGCTAAACTTAGCCTAAAGTGTGCACAGTATGACCGTAGAGCTGTAAACCAAACCAACATAATAAGCAACTTTTATTGTGCAGGAGCTGTTTATTAATTGTGTTTTTAATTCTGATATTTATGGCAATGTTCTAAAAATATTTTAAGACACAGTCAAATTGATAACAATAGTTGATTTTTTTAATTGAAAAAGAAATGATTTTATTCCTTTAGAAGAAAGTCATTTTTTTTTTATTTTAATCAGACATATTATATATATTTTACAAAATTTTACAACAATATTTAAGACTGCGTTACTTTTTTTAGAAATAACAATGTTATGTCTTAAGATCATTTTAGAAATTTAAAACATGCGTTGAAATATATCGCAGCTGAAATATGAGTAGCAAACATTAATAATACATTCACACATAACATATTCTTACAAAAAAAACGATGTATTGCTAATTGAGTGGGAAGCATGGATAAAAATGATGATTTTTTATTTGTTTTTTCCCTGTGAATTAGTCGTAAAAGTATTAATCTATTTGAATACTTTTTATGGTATAAAATTAAAGTAATGATTTTTTTATTGAATTGGTACATTTTTTATGCTAATATTGGATATAAAAATCCATAACAAAAAACATTGCTAAGATATTTTTAAAGAAATATTATCTACTTTGTTCTTAAAATTCAATTAACAATTACTATCAAAACAAACGAAATATAGAAGAAAAAATACTTCCTTTTTTACATTATGCAAATAAAATTGAAAATTAACCGTATTTAAATACTTATTTAAAATGGCTTTAATATAAAATTTTGTTGCGGGTATTAAAATATTGAGAATTTCAATTAGATTATCAATTATAAAAATTAAGATGAATTAAGATAATTACGATTATAGTTAGAACAATTGAGACTTAGATTTATAATACAGTAATGAATAATTAGAAATGAATGTTAAAAGCACAATAGCTTTATCAGAAACGATTTCCTCCAGTAGGATAAACGTCACTTAATTAAAATTATATATTATTCGGTAGGACCTTGGTCTAATTCTGGTATTCGGTCTAACATTAATAATGTTTAATAATAGAACACCATATTTTCAGTCCTCTTATGAGTAAACTGAATTATGCTTACAATTCATTACGTAAATTAATACTTTCTTCTGATTTTGGTTTTCTATAAATAATTGTTGAAACAAATATCAAATCAACATGATATAAGTAATGGGGCCTAAATGGCCGAGTAATTGGAGCTCGTTTCCACAGGTTTCGGGGTCGAGCCCCGGCGGTGCCATGGATGTTTGTAGTGGTTCGGAATCCACTTTAAACTGTAATTCCCGGTCTAATATGACTGTAGAGCTTTGGGCGTAAGGCTAGCAACCCTATCCCATAAAAAGAAAACATCTGTCCAGAAATCTGCCAGTAGATAGACGGCCTTGACCGACTATGGGGCTGTTGCACCATTGAAGAAGATATAAGTAATAATTGTAATTAAATGTACATTGCATTTCATTATTATTCCAGAACTAAAAATATATATAAATCTTATTTTTAATTTCTTATCGTTTATTATAAAGTTAAATTAATTAAATTCAATTAAGGTAAATTATCCATTAGGCAAAATTCAATGATTGCGATGCCGAAATAAGTACGCCGATATTACATTTCAGATGATTAAATATTATATATCATTCGGTATGAGTGTGAGTGTAACATTAATAACGTTTAATAATCGAACACAATATATTTGTCATGTTATGAATAGCCTGTATTATTCTGAGCATAATTACAATTTCATTTATGTAAATTAATACTTTCTTTTGATTTTGTTTATCAATAAATTATTTTTTTGAAACAAATATTAAATCAACATGATATAAATATTAATAGGAGTAACTGTAATTGTACGTACTTAAATGTACGAATTTCAGAATTAAAATAAATATAAATATTAATTAATATCTGTAAATCTTAATAATAATTATATATTATATATTAATCTTAATTATTAATGTAATCTCTCTTAATATATGTAGATCTTATATTAACCTATTTTATAGTTTGTATAAAGTTAAATTAATTAATGTCAACTAAGGTAAATTATCCATTAGACAAAATTCCATGATTTTGATGTCGAAATAGTTGAGCCGATATTACATTTTAGGTGATTAAATATTATATATCAGCCGGTACAATTGTATGTCTAGCATTAATAACGTTTAATAATCAAGCACCGTATTTCAATAATGTTATGAGTAACCTGAATTATGCTGAGCACAATTACAATTTTTTTTATTTAAATTGATACTTTCTTTTGATATTGTTTTCAATAAATTATTTTTGTAACAATTATAAAATCAACGTGATATAATACTATTAGGAATAACTGTAATTGTATATACTTAAATGTATGTATTTCAGAATTTTTTTTTCTAATGCAGCTGGCAAACACTTAGACAGCTTGGTCTTGGATGTCTTAAGGCAAGCGCTGCACAGACGTTACTCACTTTGCATCACCCAGGGGGCGCGTGTAGCTTGAAGATAAGCCACGGACGCTGAGTAACAATGCCCCCGCAACGCTCTACGATCCTATTAGGACCGGGACCTACGGTTTAAAGTGGGTTCCAAACCACTACAAACATCCATGGCATCGCCGGGACTCGAACCCGAAACCTGTGGTACCGAGCGCCAGAGCGCTAGCCACTCGACCATATTTCGGCCGGTATTTCGGAATTAAAAAATGATATAAAATTTATTTTTATCGTTTTTTTTTTTTCTAATACAGCCGTCAAACACTTAGACAGTTGTCTTTTATGCCTTAAAAGAAACACTGCACCAACGTTACTCAATTAGCACTACCCAAGACGTGCATGCAGCTTGAAGATAAGCTATTGTCGCGGAGTAACAATTGACCCATAATGCTCTACGATTATATTAGACAGGGACCTACGGTTTAAAGGGGATTCGGTACCACTACCATCATCCATAGCACCTGCCGGGACTCGAACCCGAAACCTGCCTTACCGAGCTCCAGAGCACCAGCTACTCGGCCATCAGGACCTTTACGCAATGTTATAATACTCTGAATAATTTAAATATGAGGCATTCAGTCTATTTACATTATTTTCAGTATCTTTTATGAATGGATATCATTTTCTTTATTTATACCAAACATTATTTCATATCAGACATACAATATTTTAATCTACATAAAAGATATAGCTTAATTATCTATCGTTTTATCGGCGAATTTTTAAGAATGCATTCAAATTCCTATATAAAATATTTCGTTAACTTAAATAAAACATTTACAAGAAAAACCAGGATTTTTCAAATATAGGCTTGTAAAATATTATTCTTATAAAAACAGGCAAAACATATTGGTTTTACTTGTCCAAACTTATTTTCTTCCTCAGTTAAGGTAATATATAAAATATTATTGTAAACCGTCCACTGAAATACAGAAAATAGTTCAATAGTTTCCAAAATTGCTGACTCTAGAAATAATTCTTTGTATTGTATAGTATTTCTATTGAAACATTTCAGAACGTGAATATTAAATTTACATCAATATAGAACAAATCGTTTCTTTTAGTTGGAGTTGGAAACTTATTCTTTTCCATTACTTATATATATATAAAAAAAGAACAGTAGTATGAAAGTAGAAACTACCTTGCTTTTTAGGAGTGGCGTTATTTATTTCATTGTATTTCGCAGAATATCGCCAGCGGTGTAGTTTGGAAGCGAAACCTTCTAAACGAGCAAAAGTTTGACTGTAGAATAGAAATTATTCCCTTGCTACAAGTGTTGAAATCAGAATAAAATAGAATTTCCCTTCTTTCGCTCCCGAAACAAAGTCTGTAGAACGAAAATTTCACTCTTTTCAGGCCCTCGTGTTTTCATTCTTCTCCTTTTATTTTTTATTCTTGTTTCTTTTTCACTTAGTATTATTCACGAACGTCAAGGTTGGAGTAAATCTTCCTTCTCATGGGGAATTATTCTCACGAAATCTAACGAATTTCGCAAGCTTTTCAATGATGTTCTTTATTGCGAGACGAAAATGGTGGCAAATTGGGATTTGAGTTAGAATGGGAATGCGTGGATCGTTGGCGCCAAATGACAAAGATCCTTGATTTGAGAATATTCTGTTAACGAATATAACCTGAAAGGATTTCGGAGATCTCAAGAGAGAATTTTAAAAGACTGTTTAAGCAGTGGCGTGCAAATGAGCCTAAACAGTGTCTAATTTTTCGATCAATAAAGACGGAGTCCTTGTCGAAATGTTATCTCCATTTTAACATCGATGGTTATATCTTTGTTTGGCATTTTAATTCTTCTAAAATCATCAACTGTTTAGCAAAGAATATTCTTAATGTTTTTTTATTATTATTTCCAAATCCCAGGCTACAATAAGCAATAAAATAAAAAGAACACAAGGAATATGAAAAAAACAAAAAACAATTGGAATCGAAGTAAATCACATAGTGACATGTTTAGCCCATACTCAGTAACGGCCCTATACAGTAGAGGAAACCTTGTGCAAGGCAGACAGGAGGTTGGGATGAATCCATGTCCTCTCCAAGATTGCAGAGTATGTCTTTTGGACTTTCAAGTATTTTCATTCGAAAAGATGATTGATCAAACAATATATTCTTATTGTAAAATATAGTAAAAAAAGCAAATGATTTTACACAATTAATAGAATAAATAGCAAAGTGAATGGGAAATTATTCTCCCAAAATCTAACGAATTTTCCAAGCTTCTGAATGACGTTCTTTGGGCAACGGGCAACGTGCGTACCGGTTACGGAGTTCCTTGTGGTTTTAAGAACCACGATACCTCCACATCTTAATTTAGTTAGAAAATCTGCACAAAATGAAGTTGCTTGAATTATAGAATATTAATAAAAAGATTAAAACTATTGAAATTTAGGAAAAACATCTCTTGCTTGAGAACAATTAAAGCAAGAGATCAAAGAATGACGTTCTTTATTGCGGGACGAAAATGGTGGCAAATTGCATTTCAGTTAGAATTTGGCTCCCATAGAACGGTTTTGAATGTGCGGATCGCTGGCACCAAATGAAAAAAAAAGATTCTTGATTTGAGAATATTCTGTTAACGAATATAACCTGAAAGGATTTCCGAGATCTCAAGAGAAATTTTAAAAGACTGTTTAAAGCTGTGGTGTGCAAATGTGCCTAAACAGTGTCTAATTTTGCGATCAATAAAGACAAAGTCCTTGATGAGATTCTATTGCTATTTTAACGTGCATCTTTATTTCTTTGTTTGGTACTTAAATGCTTCTAAATTCATTAAATGTCTTAATGTAAAAAATATACTAAAATAATAATATAAAAGCAAGTGATTTTACATATTTAATAGAATAAATAACGAAGTCTGTTTATAGCAATTGGTATTCGTAAATAATTAACTTGGTTTGCATTTAATAATTTTTTGTATGTGTTTTATGTAACAATTATTTTTAAAAGTTTCAATTACATTTAAAAAGCTTAGTTTTTTTTAATGATGTATTAATCAATTCGTATCAATTTATAGCATTTTTAATTAGAATTACTTATTAAATCAGATTCATCAGATATGCAAATGTGAGAATTATTATATTAAAATTTTTTAGATTTCAATATTTCTTTCGCGTTTTTGTCATTTTATTATTTAAATAGCCATTATATTAATATATTATTTATTTTATTCATTATTTAATAACTACATAATTTGGCATCATTAATATCACTACCTAAATACAGAAAACTGTAATGTTTCAATACAATGGCCGAGAAAACAACATGAATTGTTGATAAGTATACAAAAGTTATATTGTTTTGTATAATAGTCCATAAACAACATGTATTTCTAAATGTCAAGAAATTACAGAAAAGGATATTTTTAGGTTTAAATTTTAAATAACCTTCTATCATGCAATGCATGCATGTTCCGATCTTTTTTAAGAGTTTTGTATGAATTTATCTAAGAACTATTTGTGACACACCCTTACTTTTGTTACACCTAAAACGCGTGAGAAATTCTACTCATTGTTTTCGAAGTTGATTAGCTACTGTTTAGACATATTTCTTGAAATGAATAGTTACATTTTTACTGACAAATTAATTTTAACTATTTTTAAAGAATACAAATAGCTAAAATATACGTATTTAATATTCGAACGTAACTTAATTACCGCGGAAACCACTCCCTTTTCAGGTACTGGAACTTAATCCCCTAGTACACTTCTAGGTTCTTAAATTTCAGACTTGAAATAGTTTATCGAAAGTACTAGGTTACAAACATCATTAATGATTTTAACCATATTTTTAATAAGGACGTATGTTTTTTAAACGTGTGTGTTTAAAACAAGAAATGTTTATAAATTGAAATTAAGGGATTAGGGAATTTATTAAGGATTTTATGATTAAATCTCAGGGATTTTTTTATTAAATTAAGTATTTTTTTTTATAAAGTTAGGTTTTTTTTTTATTAAGTTATTGATTTTTTATAAAATCAGGAATTTTTTCAATAAATTAGGTATTTTTTTAATAAAATTAGAAATTTTTTTCATTAATTAGGATTTTTTATTAAGCTATGGATATTTTCATGTTCGTGATTTTTAATTAAGTCAGGAATTTTTTTTAAAATTATGGACTTTTCCATTAATTAGGAATTTTATTAAGTTAGGGATATTTTCATGTTAAGGACTTCTTTATTATTTTTGCAATTATAAATATTTGTAAAAAAAATTAAAAAAATTATAAACGATGTTTTATTAAGTAGATAAATGAATTCAATTTGTAATTTAGAGTTCTATGGCACATATTAATAAATATATATATATATATACATATATACATCTATGTATTATATGTATATATATATATATATGTATTTCATTAAAAAAATAGAACGTATTTATCAATTGACAAGCATTATTCTGCTTTTGACAATTACAGCCTATTTCACTCAAATACTATTCTACTAAGATTGAGGATTCTTTGGCAAATAAGCCAGCAAGATACAGCTGAAAAGGTTTTTGACAGGAAGCAGCTGTACTTCGCTTTATTAATGTAGCATTTTAACAGCTTAAATAGTCGATGTATTTCTAATAACATTTATTAATGGATATTTTATGGAATATAAATATGAATATTTATGATTAAAAGGATGTTTACACGCCTCTGAATTTTACACCTCTGCATATTTATTAACAGTTAATTTTAAGACAACGTGCAAATACTATATTATATAATTTAGTTAATGTCAATTCTGTGTTTTTATTAAGATTATTTATCAATGCATTTTCACAATTTTTAACTTAAATTGTCAATGAAATGTTGCTTAATGTAAAAGAAAATGAATTGAAAACGCATTTGCAAAACATGATTAGGTTTTCGAGAAGAATTTACAGATGATAATTAAAAGAATTCCTATAAATAAAGTGTTAAAAGAAAGACTATAAAATATATCTAAGCATAATTTAGTGTATTTTACATAAATAATTTTTTTAAAGCAATTTGATTTCAATAACATGAGCACTTATTGTTTTAACAACTTATATGATAATTAGAGAAGATTGTTCTCAATATTAAGCCAAACAAAACTATTTATATCAAATTTTAAAACAATACTTAATAATAATTGTTAACATACTTTTACTTACTTAAGCAAACAAATTATTTTTTAATTTATAAATATGTAAATACAGAAATACTATAAATACTTGCACTATTTTCCTACCAAAAATAATAAGTGTAAAGATTTAAGCTGCATTTATAAACTATTTAGCGGAGGAAACAGCAATTTGCTTTTTGACCTTCAATTAATTAGTTATCTTTCACAACAAACATTGAACCAAAACGAAATTGAAACATGATATATTTTGCCTTCAAAGAGCTATCTATAATACTCAATCTTTGTCATTCATAAGCTTTTTAAATATAAAATTAATTTTATATAAAATTGATAGCCTGCACTATTTTTCAACTGCATGTCTTTAAATGATTCAATAAACGTAGTTCATCCGAAATGTCTCTTGCAGACACCATTTGAAATGCCTCCAAGGTACTTCAATATCCTTCCACAAAGACTCCATTTAAACACAATCAATTACTTGATAATATAAATTTTGTGTTATTTTCCTATCATTAAAATTCCAAAACGAACAAATCAGGAGACCCCTATGATAAGTACAATATTTGCTTTTGAATCAATAGAATCTCAAAACGTTCCATTGGCATCCTCAGAACATTTCACAAAGTTTTTAAAATTATGTACATTACCACCCAAAATGAAGCACCATATATCTTGACTTCAATGAGCTAGCCATGACCGTTAAACTTTGCCATACATAAGCTTTTAAATATTAATTAATTAATTTTATATAGAAGCCTTATAAAACAGATAGACCAATATTTTTAACATCATGTCTTTTAATAATTCAATAAACATAACATAGTTCATCCGAAATGTCTCTGCAGAAACCATTTTAAATGTCTCCAAGGTACTTCACTATCCTCCCAGAAAGACTCCATTTAAACACAATCTCTTACTTGATAGTTCTAATTTTATACACTCCGCCTGTCAATAAAAATCCAAAACAAACAATGATACTGTGATGATAACCAAAAGATTTACTTTTGAATCAATACAATCCCTGAAAACATTCCATCGGCAACATTTCACAAAGTTTTTAAAATTATGTGCATTACCATCGAAAATTAAGCACCCTATATTTTATTTACAATGAACTAGCTATAACGCTTTTTGAATATGACATAAATTTTACATAAAACTGATAGTCTCCAATATTACCAATTGCATGTCTTTAAATGATTCAATAAACATTCAAATGTCTCTTAAGGGACCATTTGAAATGCCTTCAAGATACTTCAACATCCAAACAAATCATAATATCAACAAATAGAGTCTTTCTGAATTTAAACACAAACACTTACTTGATTGTTCTAAATTTATACACTCCCCCTTCCCTGTCAATAAAACTCCAAAACAAACAATGAGATCGAGATGATAAGCACACGATTTGCATTTGAATCAATACAATCCCTGAAAACATTCTATTAGCAACAATTAACAAAGTTTTTAAAATTATGCACATCATCACCCAAATCAATACAATCTCTCAAAACATTCCACTGGCAACAATGCAGAAAGTTTTTGAAATTATGCACATCACCACCCAAAATGAAGCACCATGTATTTTGCCTTCAATGAATTAGCTATAACACTTAAAATTTTCATGAGCCATTTAAATATTAATTAATTAATTATATATAGAAGCATTATAAAACAGATAGACCAATATTTTCATCTCATGTCTTTAATGATTCAATAAACGCAGTTCATCCTAAATGTCTCTCCTGGGGAAACATTCGAAATGCCTCCAAGGTACTTCAACAGAAAGACTCCATTCAGACACAATCACTTACTTGATCGTTCTAATTTTATACACTCCCCCTGTCAATAAAACTTCCAAAAGCAAACAAGCAACGAGAGAACCGACGATAAACACGAGAGCTCTCTTTTGAATCGCTACCATCTCTCAAAACATTCCGCCGACAACAGACCAGAAGCAAAGGCAAACTTTTCCAACTGGCGTATATTACCGAACGGATGTCACGCAAATGAAGCTCTCTAAATTAAACTCTTGCTTCCAGATGAGACAAGAATTCATTAAAGTGTGTGTCACAAAAACGGAAAATCAATATGCGTCAACCTAAAGTGTTTCAAGAATCCCCCTGATTTATAGCCTTAATTCGAAACGTAGAAACTAAATAATTATTCCGTTGGATTAATTGATGTGGGGTTGCAAGAACTTCTGTTCCAAGTCTCGAAGATCGCTGTTCAGAAAGGGTGGAGGTGATAACTGAACAACTATATTTCTCCTAGGAGAAGATTGATTAACATGTGTTCCCCGAACAACTAATGATTCGCCAGGAATTTAGTGTGAAACTATATTTATCAACTTGAAGCACTTAAAAACTTGTTTATTTAGTTGGAATCAAAATGTATATGTTAAAGATAATGTTTAAGTAAAGTAACGTTTTGAAAAACAAAAATAAATAAATAAATAAAGGTAAAAAAGATTTTCAATAATGTGGATAATTTGTCCTGGAATTTAAAATTATTTTACACATATTTTTAAAAAAAAAATTGAATCATTCGCATAAGAGCCATTTGTTTTTTGATGTAAATTTTAGTTTTATGGAAAAATTATCAATAATAGTTTTTAATTAGATGCAGGTACAAGCCTTTTATTATAGCGAACATATTGCCATATAATACTTCATCTGTCAAAAATGCTGTATATATATCTAGCACTTTTTGAATTATTTACCTCGTGAACTATTTACCACTCCACTTAACTGTAACCGTACTTTGGTATAATAATGTTTCTGCCAGGACTTTATAACTTCATTGTTGAAAGTCATCTGCGGTAGGTGCTGGTTTTTTGTGTCTGTATTTCTATTGATTTTGTTTGTCATATTGTCACTGTAATAAAAGTGTACATAAAAGTATTGTAAATATAACATTGAATTAACTACTTCCCGTCCATTTGGATATCACATTCTTACAATTCGTTTCGCAAGAAAGGTAAGAGAAATTTTGTATGAAATTTTTAGTTTGGATTGTTTTGAAGGTAAAAATCCTCATTTCAGTTTTCCCAGGTATTACTAGTTGATTCAAACACATAAATAAACCAATTTTAAGCTTTCAACTTATAAATAAGTTGCCAAAATGCTCTGCAATCTGGTATTAGATTCATCCCACCTGCCTGTCTGTCTCTGCACTTGTTTCCTCTGCTGTGTAGGGTCGTTACTTTGAGGCTGCCGTTATGGGTTAAACATGTCACTATGTGATTTACATCGTTTCTCGTTTATTTTTCTTTATATTCCTTGTATTCTTTTTATTTTATTGTTTATTGCAGCCAGTCATTGGAAATAAAAAAAAATTATAAATAAAGTAGTTTCACAAACAGCAAGCAGCATATTAGCATTAGTTAAACTATAATATAATAACACATAATAAATTTATGTAAATATATTTATTCTCATTGTAAGCAATATAATATGATATATTATCTATTCTGTCATTAAAATCTATGTCTAATTTATATATATTTTTATCCTCATGATTCACCTTTAAAGATAGTGGTTTAATACAAAAACTAAGTCATATAGTACTTATCATTAGTCATTGTGTAGTACAATTTATACTTTATACTCATGGTTCACCTTCAAAGATGGTGATTTAATATGAAAAACTAGTCTTATTAGTCACTGTCTAGTACTGTCATTGTCTTCTATCTAATAATAATACTTACATGTAGTCAATGTCATTTCAATTTACTTAAAGATTTGAACACAAATTCATATAATATGCTCTTAGCTCTTGATTGTAAAGAAAGATTATTTATTCTAGCTTAAAAATATATTCAAGATAAAAACTGGTATTCTTTTAAAACTAATTGAAAAATTGATGTGAAATAACGTGCTAAAGGTGAGAAAGCTAAGAAGTTAAGTACATATTTTTCCTTAAAACAAAATATATATTTATACCCAAGAAAATAAGTAAAAAAAAAGTTGTTTTTATCCGCCTACTGAAATTACTTCTCTCTGTCTCATCTTAAAGCATACGTTGCTAATAACATAAACAATGTCCTGGAGTAAATTAGTTTTATATATCCCCATCCATAAAAACTGCCCTGCGTTCACATTTCTGAAATGATATTTTTCTTATGCATTGGATTATCATAATCTTCTCGACATTTTCCCGTTCAATAGCTGTTTTTTGTTGCCTTTTCTTCCCCCTTCTATTATGTTAGAGTGACATGTTAGGATAGAAAAATAAAACAAGCAAAAGTCCTCTACCGACTGCATCGCACTCATCAATTACTATTTTCTCAGCGTTAGTTATTCCGGTAGACAAGATGGTGGGGATAGACTTGTTTTATCAATTAGCTGGCTTTCTTTCCCGCTTTTATTAAAGCTAGTCTTTTAGCTGCTGATCTCATGAACACCGTAATTAATTATTTATTTGATTATTATTATTTCTATTACATATCTAAACTTTACATAAATAATGTAAACGTTAGGCTTAAAATAAATAATCTATATCAATAAACAAAAAAATTTTCATATGTCTAGTCAATGGCACAAACCCTTGCAGTGGTAGCAACTAATATCTTTCCTGCTTTTATTAAGGCTAGTCTTTTAGCTGCTGATCTCATGAACACCGGAATTAATTATTTATTTGATTATTATTATTTTTATTACATATCTAACCATTAAATAAATAATATGTGAACACTAAGTTTAAAATAAATCTATATCAATAAAGAGAAATGATTTTTATTTGTTTAATCAATGACAAGAACTCTTGCAGTGGTAGCAACTCATTTTTTACAGGTTTATAGAAGACATCAAAAACTATACTTAACTATACTTAAAACACTATACTTACACTATACTTAAAACATACAAAAATATTTATGTGATTTAATTATGTAATATAATGTGGCATAAAAATTAATTAATTATTAATGTACTGTTAAAAGTTATTTTAAAGGATTTCAGAAGTAAAATTGCTTTGATGTTAACAATGTTTATATGTGATGGATCCATAATATTTGATTTAAATTGGAATGTAAATGTTAAGCTTACAATAAATAATATACATCAATACACAAAAACGTTTTCATATATCTCTTAAATGTCCAGAAATCTTGCAGTGATGGCAACTTCTTTTACAAATTTATAGGAGACATCAAAAACTATATGGTACACTATAGTTAAAACATAAAAAAAATATTTTTGTAATATAATAATAATGTACTATAAAATTAATTAATTATTAATGTACTATCAAATTATTTTAAAGGATTTTAGACGTAAAATTTAAGTAATATTAGCATTATAACTGATATGTAATGAATCCATAATGTTAGATTTAAATTGGAATTTGTATGCTTTCATTTCTGTTTCCTAATTTTGAAATAAAAATTAGGTAACCTAAAAGGTCACCATAAACTCTCCCCATAACTTTAACGTAAATGATGTATAAACATTTATTTTTTTATGATTTCACAAAAATAATAAACGTTTTATATTAACATTGAGAACTGGTCACGCTAATTGATTTATCTTGCAGTTAGCTACTTGATGTATTGAAGCATGCCTCCTGTTATTATAAAAAAAAAAATAATAATTATCGTAAGCAGTCACGTAATAGGAAATTTTAATTAATATTATTAACATCTATAATTAAATATTACTAAAATATAATAATTTTTATTTTTATTAAAATAAAATATAATAAATAATAATCTTTCTTTGAATTACTAATGTATGCTTTGTTAAAATAAATTGAAAATAAATTACAAAAAAATTTGCTATTTTAATTATCATTTATCACTGATTAGTGAAATTCATAATAAATACATTTTTATAACGATATCTCTTTTTTTATAAAATAATTTTGTAATGTTTTTCATGTAATTTTTTATTATATATATAATAAAATAAAATAAACATAAATAAGCTATATTAAATTATATGTAATAAATATAATAATATTTTAAACTATTATAACTATTATTTTTCATTTTTAATTTTATATAATTTAATCGATTTATCTTGCAGCTATCAACTTGATTAATTAAAACACGTTTCCTGTTTTAATAAAAAAATAATTAACAGAAATCGTATGAAATTAGGATTTCAGGAAATTTTTATTAATAATAATATCCCTTTGGATTGCAAATGCATGATTGGTTAAAATAAATTGAAAGTAACTTATTAAAAATTAAACTATTTCGATAAAAATTTATCACTAATTAATGAAATTCAAAATTAAAATAAATATTTTTTTATAATGGTATATATTTTTTAAAATACCATTTATATTTATATATATTTTTATTATTTTATTTTATTGTATAACAAAATAAAATAAAATATACAAATGATATGTAATATAATAATATATTTATTATATTATATAATATTTTTTTCATATAATTTATCACTTATTTTTATGTTATAAAACTTTTTATATTTTTTCTAAATACATTTTTATAGAAAACTATGATTCTAATAAAAAAAGTTTATTTTTATAGTTAATGCATACAATTTATTATATTTGTAAAAAATCTTCATCATAGACAAA
Organism: Caerostris extrusa; assembly: GCA_021605095.1. Taxonomy (NCBI): domain Eukaryota; kingdom Metazoa; phylum Arthropoda; class Arachnida; order Araneae; family Araneidae; genus Caerostris; species Caerostris extrusa. The sequence goes on from BPLR01016854.1 coordinate 161,543, forward strand.
TGGAGAAATAAATTTAAACCAGCGAAAATAAACGTTGAGTAATTATGTAAAGCAGATTTAACGCAAAAGTATACAAAAAGAGGAAATGGTAGGAAGATTATGTCCCTAACTTTATATTAAAACATAATTAATGAACTTTATTATAAAATTTATTCAGTCAAAACTGATTATAGATGGGAAATGATTATATATATATATATATATACAAAAAAATTGAATAAACCCTGAATATAATTATTCTTAAATTTATAATATTAGGAAAACATAGACGAAAATAAATTTGATTAAATATACTCAAAGATAAGAAAGATAAATATTCATGTGTGCTTTCTTATACAGACATAAATTAGAAAACAAAAATTGGAAATTTATCGAGAAACGCAATTATTGGGATTAAATTTTCCCACAAATTTAAAATTAATTTTGAAAGGCTAGACAAAATATCGTTATTTTCAAATACATAGCAAAAAAAGTTAGTGTTTATTAAAATAATTTTTATTTTTTAATATCGGAAATAGATTAATGTATATAAGTTACACCATATTTTAAAAATAATTTATAATGGTGAATAATTGTCATACTTTAAATGTTAGCTTACATATTACTTGATTAATTTTAGAAGGATGAATTTTAAAGCTCTTGCTATAAAAGCATACAATAATCAATTAAAAATTTGCATTTACTTTTTAAACATTTATTTTATTCCTAGTAATAAAAGATATTAAAATATTCATTAACCAAATTTGAATAGAAAGGTGACATTTTAAAAATGAATCCATTAATTCTCGGTAATGCTCCATTCATACTTTCAAACCAATTAATAATTTTCCAATAAATGATTTTAATGTTACTATTAATAAGTTCTTGACTTATTTTTATAAGTATTTTAATAATAAAGAATTATGATCATTCAAATCAGAAGGAAAACTCTTCCCAATTTACACTCTTTTTAAAAAGTAGAAAAATACCTCGAAATTAATTTATAAAATTTTTTTTTTTTTTTTTTTTAAGAAACAAAAATGTTCAAAAACTGATTTTAAAAGCTAAAGCTGATTTTAAGCTATTATTTTTTAATGGAAAATGCACAACTAATTTATTAAAAGGAAACATTATTTTTTATTACTGCATTCAATGTATAATTTTAGATACTATTTTTTCATATTTTCGTTTTTCTATAAAATTTATGTATTAATTGTGATTTTTATTAAATAATTCATTATTACCACCTGATGGCCAACTGGCTAGCGTTCTGGCCGTTGGTACTATAGGCTTCAGGTTCTAATCATGGCGTAGGTATGAATGTTTGCCAGTGATTCGGAATCCGCGTCAAAATTTAAGTTCAGTCGAATTAGTCACAAAGTGTGCACAAAATGACGGTAGAACTACAAACCAAAGGGTAGTAAGGCAAGGAAGGCAATAACATTACAATAATAATAATTACAATGATTGTCAATATTCATCTATTTAAATTAAAGTAGTATGTGGATCAAGGCAAATTTTTTTTCTTCTTCTTCATTGACGCAACAGCCCCCGGTGGTGATTCAAGGCCATCTGCTTACTAGCACACTTCGAGACAAAAGACGTTTTCTTTTTATGGTGGGGTTGTCAACGGATTATGGATTATTTATATATTTGTATATTGTATTTAGTTGTCTCCCAACGCTTTATAGTCATATTAGAAGGAGACCTACGGTTTAAAGTGTATACCGAACTATTAAAAACATCCATGGTACCGTGTGACTCGAAAACTATCCTGTGGTACTGAATGTCAGAACGCTTGTTACTTGCCGATCGTTCTTTTTCTTTACGCCCTTTATGGTCGATTTTGGCACACTTTGGGCTAATTAGACCGGGTCCTACAATTTACAGTGGATTCGAACCCTAACAAACAACAAACATCTGTGCCACCACCAGGATTCGCACCTGAAACCTGTAGTACCAATGGTCAAAGTCAATAGCAAATTGGTCATCAGGCCACACTTGCTGAGCAGACCCAATTTTTTTCTATTACTACCTTAAAAAACAGATTTTTTTTTTTTAAAACCAATATTTTTGCTTTTTAAATCTAAAACATATATTTTCTGTATGTGATAAACAATGAAACTTTCGAAAATAAATTTAATGTTTTCGATTCGGTCATTTATTCATTTTTTAGAGAACATAACGCAGCACTTGAGACACTAAAAATTAAAAGCTTCTTCCTCGGCTGCAAAGTATATGAAAATCTGAATTTATAAATACATTTTAAAACATTTCCGAATTAGCATATAGAATAGAGAGTTATAAATATACATATTCTGAAGAAAATTTTTTTTACATCTAAATTTAGCCAGCCTTTCTTTAAGGAATCTCTTTTCAAAAGCTGAGGAAGGATCCGAGTCAAAACGACAGACTCCGTTCATCCGTTAACTGGAATAATAATGGGAGTCATATTTTCCCGACTTTCGAGGGACTGTGATAGAATAAAAAGACAAATTTTATCAGCGCATAAATTCGTAGTCGCACAGTCTCTCCGTCGGATTCACAGTCTTATGGGCGATAAATCCATTTCGGCGACTGTCTATACCATTCTTTATTCAACATTGGTGTAAATTTTGGTTACGTCCGAAATTAACCCCGGTAAGTTAATTAGACGGGGTGAAGGTTTGAGGACTCAGGGTTTATTTGGGTCGGCTCATTTTAAATTTAAACACACTTTGAGCATATTTATAGGCAGAAGCTCCGTTTGTTGAGGATGGACTGTTACCAATCATCATAGATGCAGCATTGGCATTTTTGGGAATATGCAAATGGTTTACAGCTACACTTTAGTAGATTGTTTGTTTGAAAAAGAAGAAAAATAATATTTGATAAATTCTTGCTCAATTTGATTTGATGATTTTTGTTTTTTTTTTTATATTTTTGTAATGAAATTTATTTCTTGCAGAAATAAAAAATAAAAATTGAATTGTCTTGAGACTTATTTTATTTTAAAATCTAATGTAGTACAACATTTCATTTAATAATATAATCCCTTTCAAGGTTATAAATTTAGAAGCTATGTTGCTTTGTGTTTATAATTACTATAGCTAAGTTGCTTTTGCCTTGCAAATGTTATAGATGGTTGTTGTTGTTTCTTATCCCACTTGCTAGGCATCTAGACCATGCCGACGTACTCGTATAGACTCACGTTGGAAGGGAAAGGAGGCAGCTTCTGTTCTGATGGAGCACCCGTAGGTAGAAGTCTGACTTGGCTCCATGACTCTCTACAACCGGAAACTCAAATGAAACCGGGATCCGTTTGAAGTGGATTTCGAACCACTACAAGCATCCATGGCATGGCCGAGACTGGAACACTAAACAAGTGGCACCGAGCACAAGTCATTTAATGATCAGTCCCAAAATTGGTTTATTACTACCTTAAAAAACATATATTTTTTGTATGTGATATACAATGAAACGTTGGAAAAATAAATTTTATGCTCTCTATTCAGCCATTTATTCATTTTTCAGAAAACATAAAGCAACACTCGAGACACTAAAAATTAAAACTTCTTCCTCTCTGCAAAGTATATGAAAATCTGAATTTATAAACACATTTTTAAAATATTTCCGAATTAGCATCTAGAATAGACGAGTTATAAATATACCTATTTTTGAGAATTTTTAACTTCTAAATTTAGCCAGATTTTCTATAAGAATTGTCTTCTCAAAAGCCGAGAAGAAGGATTCGAGTCAGAACGACAGATTCCTCCATCCGTTAACTGGAATAATAATGGGAGTCATAACTTCCCGACTTTCGAGTCACTGTGATAGAATAAAAAAAGACGAAATTTATCATCATAAACTCGTAGTCGTAGGCACATTCTTTTATTGGACCCGCAGTCTTATAGGGCGATAAATCCATTTCCGCGACTGTCCATACCGTTCTTTATTCAACATCGGTATAAATTTTGGTTACGGCCGAAATTCCCGAGTTAAGTTAATTAGACGGGGTGAAGGTCTGTGGACTCGGGGTTTATTTGGGTCCGCTTATTTTAAATTTAAACACACTTTGAGCATATTTATAGGCAGAAGCTCAGTTTGTTGAGAGTGGACTGTTACCGCCCATCATGTATAAGACATTGGCTTTTTGGGAATATGCAAATGGTTTACAGCTCCACTTGAGTGGATTGTTTGTTTGAAAATGAAGAAAAATATATCGTATAAATTCTTACTCAATTTGATAAGTGCATTATAAAAATGAAATAATTCAATAAATCATTTTGTTCTCGTTTGTGTAATGAAATTTATTTCTAGTTGAAGTCATGTGGAATTGAATTGTCTTGGGTTTTATTTATTTATTTTAAAACCTAATACAATTGTCAAAACAACATTTCTATTAAGAATATATAATCTCTTTCAGGATTCTAATTGAAAAAGTTAACTGTTATAGCTATTAAAATTTTCTATAGCTATTAACTGTTATAGTTATAACTATAATTGCTATAGTTATAGATGGTCTTCTTCATTCACGCAATAGCTCTATGTTTGGCCAAGGTCGTCAGCGTACTGCCAGATTTCGTAATAGGTGATATTTCCTTTTTATAGAGTAGGGTTGTCAGCCTTACAACCAATCCTCTACAATCATATTAGACCGGAATCTACGGTTAAAGTTGATTCCAAACCACTGCAAACATACATGGTACCACCAGGACTAACACTAAACCCGTGGCACCGAAGCTCTAGAGCGCTAGTCACTCTGCGATCAGGCTCCCAATTGTTTTTTATTACTACCTTAAAAAAAAAAGTTATTTTCTCTATGCGGCATACAATGAAACTTTCAATAAATATTTATTATGTTCTCTATTCAATCATTTATTCATTTTGTTAGAAAATATAAAGTAGCACCCTAAAATTTAAAAAAGAGTATTCTTACATATATGAAATGAAGTATTCTGAATATATGAAATGAATTTGAATTTATAAACTCATTTTTTAAAACATTTTCGAATTAGCATACAGAATTGACGAGTTATAAATATACATCTTCTTAAGAATTTTCTTAACTTCTATATTCAGCCAGTCTTTCTTTAAAGAATCCTCTTTTCAAAAACTAAGGAAGGTTTCGAGTCAGAACGACAGACTCCGTTCATCCGTTAACTGGAATAATAATGGAAGTCATAACTTCCCGACTTTCGAGTGACTGTGATGAATAAAAAGACAAAATTTATTAGCGCATAAATTCGCAGTCGCACAGTCTCTTCCATCCGGTCCACAGTCTTATAGGGCGATAAACCCATTTCGGCGAATGTCTATACCATTCTTTATTCAACATCGGTGTAAATTTGGGTTACGTCCGAAATTCCCGGGTAAGTTAATTAGACTGGGTGAAGGTTTGTGGACTCTGGGTTTATTTGGGTCAGCTTATTTTAAATTTAAACACACTTTGAGCATATTTAAAGGCAGAAGCTCAGTTTGTTTGAGTGGACTGTTACCGCCCATCATGGATGAAACATTGGCTTTTTGAGAATATGCAAATGGTTTACAGTTAAACTTTAGTGGATTGTTTGTTTGAAAATGAAGAAAAATGTATGGAATAAATTGTTGCTCAATTCGATAAGTACATTTATAAACTGAAATAATTCAATAAATAATTTTTGTTTTCGTTTTTTGTATTGAAAATTTTTCTCTAGTTAAAATAATATAAAAATTGAATTGTCTTGAGACTTATTTTATTTTAAAATCTTATACATCAGAACCTTTCAATTAATAATATAATCTCTTTCAAGGTTATAATTGCAGAAGATACGCTGTTTTGAGTTTATAATCGTTATAACTAGGTTGTTGTTTCCTTGCAATTGTTATAGCGGTTGCTGCTGTTTCTTATCCCATTTGGTGGAAATCTAGACGAAGTACAAGGACACGTATAGACTCATGGTGGAATGAAAGGGGCAGCTTTTGTTGTGATGGAGCAACCGTAGGTAGAAGACTGATTTTGCTCTAGGACGATCTGCAGTAATATGAGACCGGGATCTACGTTTTAAACTGGATTCCGGTATTCGTTTTAAACTGGATTTCGGGATATGTTTTAAAATGGATTTAAACGCTACAAACAGCTATGGCACCGCCGAGACTCGAACATTAAACCCCTGTCACCGAGCACCAGAGCGCTAGTTACTCGGCGATCAGGCACCAAATTTTTTTATTAGTATCTTAAAAAAACGGATCTTCTAAATATGTGATATACAATGAAATTTTTGAGAAATGAATTTTATGTCCAACATTGAGATAATTATTCATTTTTTAGAAAATATAAACCAGCACTTGAGACACTAAAAATTAAAAGCTTCTTCCTCTGCTGCAAAGTATATGAAAATCTGAATTTATAAGCACATTTTACGAACATTTTCGTATTAGCATATAGAATAGGCGAGTTATAAATATGCATATTCTTAAGAAACTTTTTAACGTCTAAATTTAGCCAGTCTTTCTTTAAGGAATGTCTTCTCAAAAGCCCAGGAAAGATTCGAGTCAGAACGACAGAGTCCGTTCATCCGTTAACTGGAATAATAATGGGAATCATAACTTCCCGACTTTCGAGTCACTGTGATAGAATAAAAAGACAAAATTTATCAGCGCATAAATTCGCAGTCGCAGGCTCACATTCTCTTTATTGGAGCCGTAATCTTTCAGGGCGATAAATCCATTTTCGCGACTGTCTATACCATTCTTTATTCAACATCTGTATAAATTTTGGTTATGTCCGAAATTCCCAGTTAAGTTAATTAGACGGGGTGAAGGTTTGTGGACTCTGGGTTTATTTGGATCCGCTTATTTTAAATTTAAACACACTTTTTGATCATATTTAAAGGCAGAAGCTTAGTTTGTTGAGAATGGACTGTTACCGCATATCATGGATGCGACATTGGCTTTTTAGAATATGCGAATGGTTTAGTGGATTGTTTGTTTGAACATGAATAAAAATAATATCTGATAAATTCTTATTCAATTTGATAAATACGTTATAAAACGAAATAATTCAATAAATGATTTTGTTTTCGTTTGTGTAATGGAATTTATTTCCAGCAGAAATAATATAAAAATTGAATTGTCTTATGCCTTATTAATTCATTTTTAAATGTTAGATTATTTTAATACCTAATACAATTGTCAACACGACATTTCAATTAAGAAAATAATCTCTTTCACGATTACAATTGAAAAATATAATTATTCTAGCTATTTATTGTTTTATCTCTAGTTATTAAAGCTAAAATTGTTATACTTATAGCTGTTATAGCTACATTCGTTGTATCTATTAATAGCTATTAATTTTTATAGCTGAATTTGTCATAGCTATTAATTATTATAGCTAAATTTAGTGTAGCTATTAATTTTTAATAATTTAAATTTTAAAAGCTATTCGTTTTTATAGCTATTAAATGTTATAGCTATTAGTTGATAATTGTTATAATTATAGCTATAATTGTTATAGCTTATATTAATTATAACTATGCTGCTTTTGCCTTACATTTATTATAATGTAACTACATTGTTTTTAGTTTATAATTAAATGAAATGATTATTTATTTGTTTATTTATTATTAAGGCTGATAATTTTGTCTTAAAAACCAGATTTATCATTATATTTTTTAAAATCTTTTTCAATTTAGTATGATACGATGTCAATTCTGAAAAATGTAATGATATTTTGTTGCAGCTACTTTTAGGAATATTTAATTACCTGTGCATATTCATTGCCTCCTGTAAGAGAACAATCCCAAAAAATCCCCACCCAGCAGTTCTAATAAAAGCACAAATGGCGCGATGTTAAAATTCGCCAAATAGGACACATTTAAGCATACAACAATTTTTCTAGATTTCAAAGAATGCGTAATTTTATATAGTACTAGATATGGAATATTTTTCCACAAATATCTCATCGATAAATGTATGGATTTAATTACATTCCGAATATCAGTTCACGATGATAAGAAACCTTTTTAAATTAGCTTATACCTAATTCTCCATAATTCTACTATTATATAAATGTATTTAAATTAGTTACAAAAAGCAAACTATTGTCATCAAGAATAATTTTCGCTTACTACAATATTATCTTAAAACAGCCCTTTATTTAATTTATAATTTGCTCAGCTTAATATTTCGTATTTACAAAAGCTCTGATATTAAATAACGTAAATGTATTATTTTTTAGTTATCTTTTAATAGTTCAATAGCTGCGGTTAAAGTTATAATTACCTCTATAACAAATAGATGGAATTTTCTATTATTCAACTTACGCATTTTAGTCTAGACTGTGTTAATTAATAACAATCAATCTTTAAACAAACGGATAGAGTTATTTAATACTGTTGAATGTGTGAATAGTTAACAAAATATGAACTAACTATTTGTTTTTGTTGACGTAAGCAACGAAAAAATTAAAAATATTTATACTAAAATGCGTTATACTAGTACGTTTGTCTAGTTGCGATTAGTATAGTTAGTATATTGGTGGGTCGTTGCCTGATTTTGAGATTTGTAAATTTCAAAGTTCATTAAACCCTACGACAATGTATTCGCATATATTCTAATTTAATGTAAATTATGATGTGAATGTTTAGAGTTATGTGAAATCATATAAAGCTTTTTGAGATATCTAAGACATTATATATATATAAATTTAGTTGTATAGTAAATTTCATTATAAATACGTTGTTATTATTTTAATTATAATACTCATTTTTTATTTAAATTAAAAGTTACATTTTGAAGCTTTCCTTAATTTTTAGTCAGGGAAAATTGTGAATATTTTCTGTAATAAAATGAAAATAATTAATAATAATTTTGAGATCGGTAAATTTAAAAGTTCGTTGAACACCTGCAATGTATAGGCATATATTCTAATTAAATATAAGTTATGATGGGAATTTTTAGAGTTATATGGAATCACATAAAACTTTTTGAGACATCTAAGACTTTCTATTTATAAATTTAGTTGTTTAGCAAATTTAGTTATAAATACGTTGCTGCAATTTTAAATATAATACTGGTTTTTTATATTTAAATTAAAAGTTAAAATTTTGAAGCTTTCCATAAATTTTTAGTCAGTGAAAATTGTGAAGATTTTCTGTAAACAAATAAAAATAAATAAACAATTTAGAATATGCGCTTTCAACTATTGTTATTTTACGTCACTTTTTAATGGACTTTTAATAACTGACTGTATATCATCTATATTTTCCTCTCCTCCACCAATAAAAGCAAGTATTTTTTTTACTACATCTAATATCAAAAAAGGAATAGCAAGTTAAATTTAATCCATTATTTTTTTCTCTTTCTCATAGATCCATTTTTAATATAAATTAAACCAATTTTCTTAATTTCTCTTTTTTCGTAAACATTATCTTTCACTTAAATTAAACCAAGTTTTTATTTTTTTTTATTTTTACTTCAAATCATTATATTTAACTTAAATTATACCAATTATTTTTTTCTTTTTACTTTAATTAGATCTATTTTTTTTTATTTCGCATAAAACTATAATCTTTTTAAATATAAAAATTACTTTATTTCTTTTACATAAGTTTTCATTTTTTTCTCTTTCCAAATTAATTACATTTTTTTTCATAAATTAAACCTATTATTATTTTAACTGTATACGATCTATTATAATCATCTGTTATTTTGACTACATATCATCTGTATTTCTTTTTCATAAATATTATCTTTTAAATAAATTAAATCCATCATTTTTTTTTATTTCTTTTGCATAAAAACATTGTATTTCACCTAAATGAAGCCTATTATTTTTTTATATAAATTAAAACTATTATTTTTTTATATTAATTAAAACTATTATTTTTTATTTCATATAAAACTATAATTTTTTAAATAAACCTATTATTTTTCTCTTTCCTTATTAACTACATTTTTTTTCATGAATTAAACATATTTTGTTTCTCTTTTACGTAAAATTATTATATTTTACATAAAAATAACCGATTAGTTTTTATTAGACAGTCATATTAGACTGAAACCTATGATTTAAAGTTGATTCCGAGCCACTACAAACATCCATGACACCGCCGGAACACGAACCCGAAACTTGTGGCATCGAGTGCCAGATCAGGTACAATTGCAAGTAAAAATTCCAACTCTATATCAGAGAAATTCTTACAACTAATAAAATTATGTTACTTAAAATATAATGTAACATATTTTTGCATTAAACTCTTATACAAATAAAAATTAATTATTTCATTATCTAATATCTCTTATTATTTAATATGAGATAATTATCAAAAACAGGATTATTCATCACGCTTAAAACTTAAAAACATCTTGAAAGAAATGACAGATATTTTTTTAGATCACATTAAAAAAATAGCATGTTTCAGAAGTATCATTAACAGCAATTAATTGAAGCGGAATGATAACAAAATTAAATGAAAGAAAAAAATTAAAACTGAGTTAAATAAAACAAGAAGTAAGAAAACTACTAGAAGGGTTTTAAGGATGGATGGCCCAACCCCTTTTATGCGCCGAAACCCGGAGGAGGATTAAATTTGATCTTTTACTTTATCTTTCACACTCTTTTTTTTTTTTTTTTTTTTCTTTTCCTTGTTGCATACACCCTTGTCACCGCGTTTTCTCATTTAGATAAGCACGATGTACATCACCGCACGCTTTTCTCAAGGTTTCCCTTGCTTTCTTTTCTTCCTCCTTTGTCACACTCGAGAGGATGGTAAAAAGGCCTTTTAAAATATTAAATAAACTCACCACTTAAATCGCTTCTGTAAGTGTTTGGTGACTTCGTTTATTTATATTTTTGAGGTCATTTATTTTCATAAATGTTTATATTCAACTCATATGCAGTAATAACTTTTCTTTTTTCTTTTCTCAACATTTCACCACCATACTTAAGTCTGTGTGTTTCCCTACAAGTTAGAAGTTTGGTTTGGTTTGAAGCTCTACTGTCATCTTTTTGTGGTCACGAGGGCTAAACAGACCGAGACCTATAGTTTAAAGTGGATTCGAACTACTACTACTACTACTACTACACCGCACTATATCACTGTGCCTAGAGCTGAGTTGCCCTATGCATAATGTGGGTGAGAGAAGTTTGACTGGATTCTGTGACGCTCTACGGTCATATGAGACAGGGACCTACGACATAAAAGTGGATTCCAAATCCCTCCAAACATCCATGGCACCGCCGGGACACGAACCCGAAACTTGTGGCACCAAGCGTTAAGATCAGATACAATTACAAGATCAGATTATTACAATTCTATATCAGAGAAATCGTTACAAGTAATAAAATTATGTCACTTAAAATATGATGTAACATTTTCGCAATAAACACTTATACAAATAAAAATTAATTATTTCAATATCGAATGTCTCTTATTATTTAATATGATAATAATTGTAAAAACGGGATTGTTCATCACGCTCAAAGTAAGAAAAAAAATAATATCTCGAAAGAAATGACAGATATTTTTTTAGATCACATTAAAAAATGACATGTTTCAGAAGTATCATCAACAGCAATTAATTGAAGCGGAATGATAACAAAAATTAAAGGAAAGAAAAAAAAAAATTAAAACTGAGTTAAATAAAACAAGAAGAAAGAAAACTACCAGAAGGGTTTTAAGGATGGATGGCCCAACCCCTTTTATGCGCCGAAACCCGGAGGAGGATTAAATTTGATCTTTTACTTTATCTTTCACACTCTTTTTTTTTTTTTTTTTTTTTCCTTGTTGCATACACCCTTGTCACCGCGTTTTCCCATTTAGATAAGCACGATGTATATCACCGCACGCTTTTCTCAAGGTTTCCCTTGCTTTCTTTTCTTCCTCCTTTGTCACACTCGAGAGGATGGTAAAAAGGCCTTTTAAAATATTAAATAAACCCACTGCTTAAATCGCTTCTTCTGTAAATGTTTGCTGGATCTTCAACAACCGACTGCGTTTATTTATATTTTTGGGTGTAATTTATTTTAATAAATGTGTATATCCATCTTATATACAGTAATAATTTTTCTTTTTCTTTTCTCCACATGTGACCACCATACTTCCTTTTGTTCTAATGCAGCTGGCAAAAAACTTAGACAATTGTCTTTGATGCCTTAAGGCAAGCGCTGCACAGACGTTACTCATTTAACAGTACCCAGTAGGTGAGTGTAGCTTGAAGATAAGCTACGGACGCGGAGTAACAATACCCCAGCAACGCTGTTGTTAGACCGGGACCTACGGTTTAAAGTGGATTCCGGACCATTACAAGCATCCATGGCACCGCCGGGATTCGAACCCGAAACCTGTGTTACCGAGTGCTAGAGCACTAGCCACACCACTACCATGCTTAAGTCTGAGTATTTCCCTACCAGTTAGAAGTTTGGTTTGGTTTGTCGCTCTACGGTCATCTTCTGCACACGAGGGCTAAACAGGCCAGGACCTACAGCTTAAAATGGATTCCGAACCATTACTACTACTACACCACACCACATCACTGTGCCCACCCTTTACAGTTTGGGAATGATGTGGGTGACAAGAAGTCTGACAAGGCTCTGTGACGCTCTTCGGTCATATGAGACAGAGACCTACGGCTTAAAGTGGATTTCGAATCACTACAAGCATCCATGACACAGATGGCACTCGAAAGTATGAATTCCAACTCTATATCAGAGAAATTCTTACAACTAATAAAATCATGTCATTTAAAGCATGATCTAATACGTTTTTACATTAAATTTTTATACAAATAAAAATTAATTATTTCATTTTCGGATTCTCTTATTGTTATTTGATAAGAGATGATTGTAAAAACAGGATTATTCATCACGCTTAAAAGGAAGAAAAAAAAAAATATCTTGAAAGAAATGACAGATATTTTTAGACAACATTAAAAAAATGACATGTTTCAGAAGTATCATCAACAGCAATTAATTGAAGCGGAATGATAACAAAATTAAATGAAAAGAAAAAAATTAAAAAGTAAATTAAATAAAACAAGAAGAAAGAAAACTACCAGAAGGGTTTTAAGGATGGATGGCCCAACCCCTTTTATTCGCCGAAACCCGGAGGAGGATTAAATTTGATCTTTTACTTTATCTTTCACACTCTTTTTCTTTTTTCTTTTCTTGTTGCATACACCCTTGTCACCACGTTTTCCCATTTAGATAAGCACGATGTACATCACCGCACGCTTTTCTCAAGGTTACCCTTATCTTTTTTTTTTTTCTTCCTCCTTTGTCACACTCGAGAGGATGGTAAAAGGCCTTTAAAATATTAAATAAACCCACATTTAAATTGCTTCTGTAAGTGTTTGCTGGTTCTTCAGCAACTGACTTCGTTTATTTATATTTTTGGTTTCATTTATTTTAATAAATGTTTATATTCATCTGATATACAGTAAAAACTTTCATTTTTTTTCCCCATCTCACCCCCATACTTGAGGCTATGTATCCCCCTACAAGTTAGAAAGATTAAGGGGTGAGGTTACACGTGGTCCAAAATAGCCATCCTACCGACTTATGGAAGAATGGTGGCGTGACCACTCAATTTGCCTTTTGGTACTACAGGCTTCAGATTTGAATCCTGGGGGTGGCATGGACTATTGCTGGTTCGAAATCCACGTTAAACTCTAGATCCCAATCTAATTAGCCTAAAGTGTGCACAAAATGACAGTAGAGCGAAAAAAATATCCCAAAGTATACGGGAAGGAGAATGCCTTCAGATAGGACTTTTAGGATAAATGTGCCGCTTTTTACGTGTCGTATGGGAGAAAACCCGGAAAACCCCATTCGGTAGACTGATAACTATAGATGAAAGATGGTGTCACAATCGCACAAAGTCTGAAAGAATAATTACGACAATATCGCCATTTGATTGAAACTGAGTTCACCTGCATACTAACAGAGCACGTTGAAATTGGTCCATGAATCGGGCCCAGTAACAACCCTAAATTTACACTATTACGCTATGGTGGGTTCAGACGAAAGTCGTGTTAGTCTGGATGCATCATTACATGTAAATATTATATTTTTGTTGTTTAAATGGTGCCAAAGGTTAACTAATAAAAATTAGCCTAAAAATATTTAATAATAAAATTACGATTTTTATGTAGTCCACTCTACATAATTTTATAAACTTCTAAAATAAAATATTTGAAGACAGGTAATCTTCGTTTAAAATATTATTTTTTTCGTTTACCATCATAAGAAAAAATTTAAAGAAAAAAAAATTATCAATAGATGGGGAAAAAATATTTATTACAGTGTTCATTTTCTGCAATAAAAAAGACGATAGAAGATTTAAAAATTTATAAGTAAAATTTTAAAAGCAAATCATGGCATTATTATAAAAATTGATAAAAGGAAATAAATAAATAGAGATTTTAGAAAACAGAAACACTGCCTACACTCTCTACAGAATCATTAAAATTTTGTCTGAATTTTGATCTCATAAAATTAATTGAATATCAAGTTGGTTTCCATAGAAACACTTAAAACTAAAATAATAGCAGAAAAATGTAAGAAAAATGAAACACTGAAGATAGCAGCCAGCAGTGTTGCCAAGCAATAAAAAAAAATAATCAAGAGCAGCGTATCTCTGAGTTCTCGTATATTGGGGTATTACAGTAACTATTACCAGCAACTTTAAGAGACGATAAAGAGTGGCAATATAGTTACAGTAACTATATTTATCAGTAACAGTAAAAAAAAATAGCAGAAATTATAACCAAACTGAAAATTTTTGAAAACGACAGCTTAAAAAAGAAGTAAAAAGTTAAATAAATAAAGAACTGTCTAACTCTGAACTCGTATAATTTTGGATATTACTCTACATATTTTCCCTAGGAAATCAAGCCAACAATTCATCTGCAAAAATTTTTGATTACTTTATGACGGAAGCTTCATGATTCCAGTGATTCAGTATTGTTCCTTAATGCTACAGCAATTCATATGAAGATACCTATAATCTGATGAGTTTTCTAGAGCCCAGAAAAAAATTCCTTTCGAAAATAATTACACGAATTGAAGGTTTCGAGGTAAAATCCTTTAAATGAGGCTTATCTTGCCAGCACCATAATGCTTCAAACATTTTTAAGAATTACGTGGGAGAATTTTTCCAATTCAGGTCTCTTATTTGACAAGCATTTATCTGATAAATCCCACTAGAGTATGGGTGACTTCATTAACCCATTCCGTAGCCTAAATGAGACATCGACATGTTCTAGACTTAAGCTTTTCGCGTCGATCCTCTGACGTTTGGAGAACCCTTGGAACGAATCTTCGTGCTTTCCTCCCTCTTGGAAATGTCCTGACCACCAATGCATAGTGATTTGGGAGAAAAAGTAACTGGCAATTAGAGAGTTTTCTTAGTTGATGTGTTCTCAATCCCTTTTCTGGATGTCTCATTATTTACAATCCTTGGACACTTTCAGAACATATAAGCTAAATGTTCATTTTTGTACTCATTTATTTAGTAACATAGTTCAAAGAAATTAGTCATCTGCAGTAAAAAGCAAAAAAAAAAAAAAAAAATATTGAGCTTATATTGGCAGCCGGAACACAATTACATTGGCATAGTGACATTTAAGATACATGTATGAGAAGACGAAGTATCGATTACAAATCCCTTCCACAATAAATAGGAGACCATTTGAGCAGAGTAACAGAAAATATCATGGCGAAAAATGACCAAATAAAAAACATACAACTTCAAAAAAATGTAATTAATTTAGCAGGAATGTGCTAACAAAAGGAGCAATTGAAACTATAAGTTGCGAAAGTGCTTAGAAATTGTAACACTTAGGCAATTAGAAAATATATTGAAAACAAATCTAAGAATTCTCAACTTCATGATTTCTTTTTCTGTCTGACATCTTATACAGCACCCATACATTAACGGTCTGACCGTTCCCTATCAGTACAAAATCATGATAATTCTTGCCAGGGAATAACTTCCCCCGAACGTCAAAAGACGAATGTAAACGTTCTACAATGGATTTCGAAACGTTATCCATCGTAGAGATAAAATAAACCTTATATTAGAGATAAATGATTATTACAGATAAATGAAATGAAGATGAAGGTTCCTTTGTAAAGTAAAAATGTGCAAATGAAAGCTATATGTTACGAAAGTCTTTAGAAACTGTAACTAATTAGACTTTTAGAAAACAAACTGAAAACAAATAACCAATTCTCAACTTCATTGTTACTTTCACTGCCAGACCACTTATACATCACCCATGCATTTGTAGTTAGGTCGTTTCCCCTCAGTAGGAAAACCATGACAATTGTTACCAGGAACTAAAACTTCCCCGAATATCAATCAGAAAAATTGGCGCAAACGTTAAACGTTCTACACTGGATTTCGAAACGTTATCCATTGTAGACGTAACGGTGACATACAATCCGGGAAAAATTTCAGAAACTGTCACCCCAAATTCTTTGGCAAACACTAGGAAAATTTTCACCAGCAGTTCATGACTATTTTAGATAACTTCTCAAAGTTAGTAGTTTTTGTAACACAAAATGGAGAAAACCCGAAAAACCCCATCACGAAGGCAACACCACAATTTGTCGTAGTCATTATTGAATCAGGATTTTCAAAATAATGACTGCAATTCATTCCATGAACAGAAATCGCTGAAATCGTCATTCTCTAATATATTTGCTATCAATCGATCACGAGTGGAATAATTAACATTTTAAATAAACATGTATTAAAATATATAAACCTTTTCTTTCTGTTATAAAATGAAAGAAAACTGAAAAAAACCACATCATGCAATCTATACCAGATCTATGCAATCTGTCGTAACCTTTATTTAAATCGAGATTTCCAAAACAGTAGCTGCAATTCATTCCATAAACTGAAATCGCTGATATCACCGTTCTCTAATGCATTAGCTATCACTCGATCAAGACTGGAATAATTTAAAACATTAAATGACATGTATTAAAATATTTAAAACTTTTCAGTTAGAAAATGCGAGAAAAGCATGGAAAACAGCATCATACAACCTTAGACCAGAGATATACAATTTGTCGTAACCATTATTTGAATTGGGATTTTCAAAACAATGACTGCAATTCATTCTATAAACAGAAATCGCTAAGATCGTCATTCTCTAATGAATTTGATATCATTCGATTTCGATGAAATAATTTAAAGTTTTTAAGCAAATTTGTGTTAAAATATACAAAAATTAGAATATACAAACATAAAATTAATCTTTCTGCTAAAAAAATAGAGAAAACCTGAAAAAATTGCATCATACAACTTAAAAAAACTATACTATTTGTCGTAATCATTATTTGAATCGAGAGTTTCAAAACAATGGTTGCAATTCATTCACGAACAGAAATTGTTGAGAACGTTGTTCTCTAATACATTTTCTATCACGAGAGAAACAATTTAAAATTTTTAATCAAATATGTATTAAAATACATAAAATTATTAGCCGAAAAATAGGAGACAGCTGAAAAAAACTGCATCATACAACCTAGAACTATACAATTTGCCGTAATCCTTATTTGAATCGAGATTTTCATTTTTTCCAACGACTACAGTCCATTAGATAAACAGAAATCGCGGAGATCGTCTTTCTCTAATACACTTGCTATCACTCGATCATGAGTGGAATAAATCAATAATTTTAAGTAAATACGTATATTAAAATGCATAAAACTTTTCTTTTCGTTAGAAAATGGGAGAAAAACTAAAAAAATCGTATCTTGAAACCTAGACCAAAACTATACAATTTTCTTAACCATTAATTGAATAGGGATTTTGAAAACAATGCTTCCAATTCATTCCATAAACAGAAATTGCTGAAATTCGTCGTTCTTTAATACATTTACTATCGCTCGATCCCGACTGCAATAATTTAAAAATTTTCAATAAATAAGTTTTAAAATAAGAAAATCTCTTCTTTCTGTTAGATATCCAAAGAAAATTTATTTAAAATTTAAATTTTGGATTGCACGAACTAATGTTTTGATTTTTTTAATAGGATCTTAATGGATTTTAAATGGTATAGAAAACGACATGAAAATAGTTTCCCAGAAGAATTAAACGATATATTTGTGTACATTTTTCAAATATTATTAAAATGGAATGTCTTTACCAATACTAAGTATCGAAATTAATAATTAAACTAACTGAAAAATTTCCGATAAAAAGTAATCTAAAGGATATACTGTATCTAATTTAGTGATTTTTTTTTCTGATTATAATAAATTTTTAACTTTGTAAACAAATAAGAGATCAATTTATGGAACTTATTCATGTTATACCCTTAAAACTATATATTTGAACAACAGAAAGAATGACCTGAAAACATTTTCTTCCTTTAGGCCATCTATTGAAAGAAAAATTTCAGACAATATCTAATACATGTTTTTCAT
Source organism: Caerostris extrusa (assembly GCA_021605095.1). NCBI lineage: Eukaryota > Metazoa > Arthropoda > Arachnida > Araneae > Araneidae > Caerostris > Caerostris extrusa. The sequence continues at coordinate 179,928 of BPLR01016854.1, forward strand.
TCAAAATATGTAAATATTGACTGAATCATATTTTAAAAAATATAGTAGTGGAATATTTGTATTTTAACTTTAGAACGTAAAAATCATTTTTTAATTAATAATTTTGTTCAGAAGAGTTACACAACTGATAGCTACGTATCGTTAAAGAATTATAATATACAATTTTTCAACTATAAATACATTTTTTACTTCAATTAATATTGATATTTTATCATTTTCTTTAACGCTATATGCTAAATGCCAAATATATTAAATTATTTTTTTAATTTATGAAATAACATATAACTTTATGTATGTATTACAATAATTTATTTTTCTATCGTCTATTTAATTATTAATAAATAATTAAATTAATTATTAATTAACAAATTTAATTATTGTAAAACAAATTGATGAAATATCATTAAACCAACTGATCAAACAGATCGTACAAAAAAAAATCCAGATAATGTGATTTTTTTAAAAAATTACTGCAAAAAAACTGAATTATCTTTTAATTTACAGATTTGTATTTTTGTATTAAAATAAACATTAATTAACAAGTCTTTAATTACAATTTTAGGAAATACATAAAAAATTAATACAAACTTATAAAAAAAAAGTGCAATATGACAATAATTTTAAACCCAATAATACGGATAATTAATGAACATCACATTTTTCTAAAAGGTTTTCCAATTGCAAAATAAAAATAGCGATAATCATATGACTTTGAACTTAAAAACATTTGTAAATCAGATGCATGAAAATAACTTTTTTTCTGTGTATTTTCCTTACAATCCTGTATAGCATTTGCTTTATTTAAACATGATCAATATTTTAACTCAAAAATAATTTTACTTGATAAAAAATAAACATTCATAATGAATACATAATTAATCTTAAGCAGAACTGAACATCTTCTCGTATAAGGAGTACACCATGATTCCCTAAAAAGACATCATAATATCTAATAATTTTCACTTGTGTTCGTACATAATAGAAGAAAACCTATATCACCAAGGTCATATCTTTATCCTGAGATAACATACATTGAAGCAATTTACCCTTAATAGGAACTATTATCGATATCCTAAGGCATTGGATTGGTTTTGTTCCATGTTATTCATTTGAACATATTAATTGATTACGCTTATAAATTACTCCCGATTATCTCCTTACTTCATTAAATCCTTAATTACTCAGTTTTTTGATTTTATTTTATCGATGAGATAAGTCTTTTATGTATGTAATATTATGATTAAATATTATTTAATATCTTTATATTTTATATAATCGGAAGCTTTTTTTATGTCTTTTACCAATTAATAGATGTGAGCCGTGGTTATTAAAGTTATTGTATTTAATTATCTTTTTTTTATGCCATATGCATAATCTTTTTTATATATATTAAAGATTAAATATTAATTAATGTCTTTATATTTTATATAACCGGAAATTTTTTTTACGTCTTTTACCAATTTTATAGAAATAATAAATGTGAGTCATGGTTATTAAAGTTATTGTATTCAATTATCTTTTATGCAATATTCATGATCATTTATGTATGTAATATTATAATTAAATGTTAAATAACGCCTTTATATTTTACAGAACTGGAAACATTTTTTATGTATTTTACCGATTTTGCAAAACGATTGGTATTAGTCATGGTTATTATAGTTATTGTACTTGATTATCTTTTTAACTCAATTAATTGATAAGTAATAAAGATTCTCTTTTGATGTCTTGAAGATTTTTTTAATCACTATGTATAAAAATATTTCAAAAAAAAAAAAAAAAGTAAAAAATTTTGTAGAAATAATAGATGTGAGTCGGGGTTAAGTTATTGTACATAATTATCTTTTTATGCAATATTCATAATCATTTTATATATGTAATACTAGGATTAAATATTAATTAATGCCTTTATATTTTATACAAACGGAAACATTTTTCTACGTATTTTACCAATTTTGTAGAAATAATATATGGGAGTCGTTTATTAAAGCTATTTTACTTAATTATCTTTTTAATGCAATATGCATAATCACTTTATAATTAATAAATGTCGTTATATTTTATATAACAGAAAACTTTGTTTATGTCTTTTACCGATTTTGTAGAAATAATAGATGCGAGTCGTGGTTATTAAAATCATTGTGTTTAATAATCTTTTTAACCCAATTGATTGGTAGATAATAAGGATTCTCTTTTAGATGTCTCGAAGATAATTTTTTGTCAGTAGGCCTCAAAATATTTTCAAAAGGAACTTATAAAAATTGATGATAAAAAAGTACTCACCATCAGCACATGCAATGGAACAAATAATTCCAAGAAGGCAGAGAAGAAGTATCCTCGAACTCATTGCCGGCATGATCAATCACAAAAACAAAAAAGAACAGTATTAAAAATCGTTTGTTTCTTAAAAATCGTCTGCAAGAAGAATTATCCTCCAACAATGTCCAAAAGCATGGAACATCCAACGAACCAATACCAAAAAAAACAAGCAAGCAGGAGCTTCCGGAACTTGAAGTGGATGGAACCCCCAAAAAAATATCAATAAATAATTAAACCAAACCTAAACGATGGCCTCTAGCAATTGTCTCAGTACCATGCGAGAATCTCCAATGCAAACGATGAGTTATGTGAGCGTCTGACTGCGACCGTAACCGGTCACCGAATGAGCGTGGCGGGAACAGCGGATGGCTGGTTTATTCGACCGACCCCAGTAAGCGCATGCGTGTCGGCGCAGCGGGGTAGAACGTGTTTTTGGAACAAAATAAAAATTTGATAAAAAAAATTAAAGGACGAACGAAAGAAAGTCTAGCAGACAGATGGATATGCATTAAATTTATAGTGAGTTCGGCCTCCTGACCCACGTGGTGAAAGCGGTTGGGGGCCCCCAGGAGAAGGGCCGTTGCCCCCTTTTGCCAATTTTATTTCGTAATCGATAAAAGCGTCTATAGGCTGGCGCCTACCCGTTTTCGATTTCTTCGGGTAGAATGAGATCTCATGCTGAGATCGTGTTCTTTTACGAATCATTAAATGAGACAGATTTCATGGGGGATAAATCATGTTGGGGAAACAAATTTCCCGCATACTTGAGCACTCGAGGAAAGTGATTTGGGATATATACCACACATGATTCTTTATTCCTCAAAAGAGTCAAAAAACGAAGTATTACTTAATTAATTGCTTAAACAAGTCTTATATTGAGACGGAAGTTCATTCAATGACTTTGGCGGAAGTTGGTTTAGAAGAAAATGTTTTAATTGGGCCATCATTCTTCTATTAATTAGCATGTGGTTTCTTTTTACTGTCTACTGAAGACAATATCTGTATAGTTCCATCCTCATCAATATAAAGGACATTTGCATTCAACATTCGAACACGGGAAGGGAAGACACAAAAAAATAAAGCTTGAGTATCAAAGTTATCTTATTAGAGAAATTCGAAAAAAATCGTAAATTGAATATTCACCAGAAAGTTAAAGTTAGACCCCCATATTCTCTAATTAGCATAATATTTTTTTGATATTGTCTATTGAAGATAATGCTTTTTCTTACTAATATATTTTAATGCAGTTGGCAAATACTTAGACTGTTAATCTTTATGTTATAAGCCCCGCTACTACTCATCTAGTCATCTAGCACTATCCAGGAGGCACGTGTAGCTTGAAGATATGTTATGGACGCGAGTAAAACTACTCCCCGCAAATCTCTAAGGTCATATTAGATTGGGATCTACAGTTTTAAGTAGATTCTGAACCAATACAAATATAATTTGTCATCGCCGGGACTCGAATCCGAATCCTGTGGTACAGAGCGCCAGAGCGCTAGCCACTCGGTCATCACGCAAATTGAAGATAATGTGGGACTATTCCCCTGATATCCCACATGTTGAACACAAAGGATATTCACATTCAACATTCAAGGACATCTTGGGAAGGTACACATAGAAAACTTGTATATAGAACTTGCCCTCTCCGAGAAATTGGGAAATAAACCATAATTAAATATTTAAAAATAAAAGTTCTATTAGGCTCTTTTATTTATATATTTAGCATGGTAATTTTTTTTACATTGGTTTTTGAAGTAAATATGTGCATATTTCCCTAGTTTTCACACCTTTTCAACATAAAGGACATGCCCACTGAATATATTCAAAGACACCTCGGTTAATACACAGAGAGAAAGTTTGGCATCAATGTTACCCTCTCAAAGAAATTGGAAACCGTAATTGAATATGCAAAGAGAAAAGTTGCAGTTAGACCACCGTTTGAGAAAAAAAACCATATTTAAATATTTAAAAGGAAAAGTTAGATTTTTTTTTTTTTGACTTTGGTAATTGAAGGAAAGGTGGGCATATTTCCTTAATTTCCAACATTTTCAACAGAGAACATTCGTCATTCAAAGACATCCCGGAAAAGCATAGAGTTAAAGTTCACTCTTAGAACTTATCTTCTCAGAAAATTGAAAAAAAAAAAAAACTTAATTAAATATTCAAAAAAAAAGTTCTATTAGACCCTTCTACTGCCCTAATTAGCATGTAATTTTTTTTTTCACGTTGGCTATGAAAGAAAATGTGTGCATGCTACCTTACTTTCCAAACATTTTCAACATAACGAACATTCACATTCAACATCGTGAAGTCGCAGAGACACAGCAGTTGCCCTCTTACAGAAATTGGTAAACACAAAAGACTAAGATAAGCTACGGATGCTGAGTAATAATACCTCCGCAACGCTCTACGATCATGTTAGACCGGGACACTACGAACACCCATGTACAGCCGGGACTTGAACCTGAAACCTGTGGTACCGAGCGCCAGAGCGCTAGTACACTCGGCCATCAGTTTCCAGGTAAGTGAGTGTTCAAAAGGAAAAAATCTAGTTACACCCCCATCATATTCTAACTAGCATTTTTTAATATAGTTTACTATTGAGGACAATGTGTGAATATTTTCCTGGTTTCCAACATCTTTAAACATTATTTCGGGACATCATCGAGATAAATTGATAAGCTTTCTTCCGTAAATTTGATTTTGAGGTCTTTTAATAAGCAACTAGATGTATAAAAGCATCTAGCAGAAGAAAGACGCGTACCATTTCAGTTTTTCTCCAAACAAACAAAAACCTCGACTTAAGTTCGCGTAATCCCTAAAAGATTAGGACTCCAATTAAGAGCCGCTGGTCTATAGGATACCCTGTAATTCTAGGTACGACGCTAAGTAATAACATTGCAGTAATAAGTAAAAAGTGTAATGCTAGATAAGAAGTTAAGTAATACGATTACAATAATAAGTAGTAAGCGTAATGCTAAGTAATAAGATTGCAATTATCCCAATCTGCCCTGGAATGGTTATAAAATTCTGCAAGGGATTTTCTCTAGTTTCCCTTACATTTAATGGAGCGGCCTGTTGGCCAATTGGCTAGTGCTCTGACCCTTGGTACAACAGGTTTCAAGCTTGAATCCTGGCTGTGGCATGAGTGTTTGTGAGTGGTTCGGAATCCACGATAAACTGCAGGTCCCGGTCTAATTAGCTTAAAAGTGCACACAAAATGACCGTAGAGCATAAAAACTAAACTAAACGTACATTTAATGGCATCAAGTGTAAACCATTAGGGAAGATCCAATTAAAATAATATTTAATTTCTAGGAAAAAAATTAAATGATGAATATATAAACAGTTTATTTTAAACTAAGTATGTGTTCCTCTATTCATGTATTGGGATTATTAAAATTTTATCACATGCATTTGAATAAATAAAACCAAAAATATTAGTATGATGCATGATTACATTATTATAATTAAATTTAAACACAAACAAAAACTGAACTTAAACTTATAAATAAAAAGGTACATCATTAAATTCTATACGCAAAAAAATATACTAACCTCACTTTAAGTAGACAGATTATCAGTTTCTGGCGTTAATTAAGAAGACATTCGTTTTTTTGAGACTAAAATTGTCTTAACTGAAAAAAATTATCAGGTTTTAATTGTATTGTAGATTTTTTGTGCTAATTTAGACTTGAGATTGGTCGCACAAAAATGACAAATATTCATTTTTAGTACACAAATTTGCATAAACTTTTTTTAATAAAAACATCATTAAATCCTGTTTTTAGGATTGAATATCATTTCCTATCCATATGTATGTTCTATTTTTAAATTTGTAATTCAATTAAGTTTAGGATGAATTCACATATATAATTGCGACCAATACTCCCACGCTATGTAATTTGTCCATTATTTCTAATTCGAAAATAGAAAAACAAATTAGAAAACGTTTGATTGCAGAATCCAAATTTAACTAGATAAATATTGCTTCAGTAAACTTTTTTACTTTCATTATATTTTTCCTACATAATTATCCATGGAACCATAAGCTTAGCGTGAATTTATTTTAATCTCAAAGCGCTTAGGAAGCTTTAATTGGAAAGTTTCTATTTTTAGTTCACACTTTCATCAATAATTTCAATGATATGAATATTAGCAATAATGTGGATTCTGAACTTTTTTGTGCCAAATGTTTCAATAAAATAATAACATAATCACAGAGTCTGCGTTGTCTAGTATCCTTAAAAACCTCAAAACATTCAATTTAAAGAATTACACTGTTATTAATGATTGACATGGTTATTAGCATGATATATATCCGGTCTAATATTACTCTATAGCACTGGGAGTAGTGCTCACAACCCTATCCCGTAAAAAAAAAAAAAAAAAAATCTCCTGTCTACAAATCTGCCAGCAGGCAGATGGCCTTGGCCAACCATGGGGCGGTTGAGCTATTGATGGTGATGATATACACAGTCCAGTCACATTAATGTGACCACCTCTCAAAGCCAGAGTAACCACCTTTGGCAGAGCGGATCGATTGCAATTCGATCAAGGTAATTAACAATTGAAATGCTTTCCGATGCCCTAGGACATCCTTTATATACACTCCACTGCAATGTGCTGCCACCTGCCTTTTGTGATTGGTTATTTCACGTTGACGTCGAAAGTAAGTGGTGGTCACATTAATGCGACTGGACAGTGTATATGAGAACACACGTGTTCTTAGACTGGGTCTAGATGTTGTACTCGATCAAATGGGATAAGTAATAATATATATATATATATATATAGACGGGGCCTGAATGGCCGAGGGTTAGTGCTCTGGCACTCGGTATAGGAGGTTTCGGGTTCAAAGTCCCGATGGTGCCATGGATGTTTGTAGTGGTTCGAATCCCTTTAAACCGTAGGTAACGGTCTTAATAGGATCGTAGAGCGTTGCGGGGGGCATTGTTACTCCGCGTTCGTGGCTTATCTTCAAGTTACACGCGTCCCCTGGGTAATGCAAAGTGAGTAACATCTGTGAAGCGCTTGCCTTAAGGCATCCAAGACCAAGCTGTCTAAGTGTTTGCCAGCTGCATTAGAACCCATACATAGACGCAGTCCTAGAACACATGTGTTCTCATGGAAAGAGGGAAAGGAAACAGCTTCTGCTGTGAAGGAGCACCCATAGGTTGAATCCCGACTTTGATCAGTGTCGTTGTAGAAAGAGGACAATGCCTTTCGGGAGGACTTTTATTTGGAACAGCCCCACATTAGTGTATCGTATGGGAGAAACCTCGGAAAACTCCCACCAGGTACTCCGACTCACGAGGCAAGATACTGAATATCACAAACGCCAACGAATCTTCTCGTTTTCCGAAACAGCGTCTACAACAAAGCTGTCAGTGAATGGAACTTCAGCACTAATCCACACCAGCGGCGCACGTTGTCTTTCGTCCACGAGTCAGGCATATAGACAGTCCAGTCACATTAATGTGACCACCTGTCAAAAGCCAGAATAACCACCTTTGGTAGAGCGGTCCGATTGCAATTCGATCAAGGTAATTAACGATTGAAAGCTTTCCGATGCCCTAGGACATCCTTTATATACACTCCACTGCAATGTGCTGCCACCTGCCTTTTGTGATTAGTTATTTCACGTTGACGTCGAAAGTAAGTGGTGGTAACATTAATGTGACTGAACTGTGTATATATATATATTATAGTTTACCCTGGGGCAAATTTACCTACTTACTACCAATTTAACCTTTAATTCAACTTGCAGGTATTTAATATATATATTATACATATATATATATAGATATTAAATATCTGCAAGTTGATGTTAAAGGTTAAGTTGGTAAGTATATATATATATTGGGGGTATATATATAACAGATGGGCTGGGTTCATAGGCTGACATATAGATGGCGTTACTAGTATTTTATCCATATGAATTTTAGTTAGCCGTAACAAAATAATTTCTGATAGCCGTAAAGTGAAGTTGATTGAGATAGCTGAGACCCTAAAGATAAAAGGAAAGTGTTGGACATATCGTGAATGAATATTCGATATGCGAAAGCTCTGTTCAAAGTGGGTGCCGCGCGAGCTCACAATCGACCAAACACAAGAACGAATTGATGATACTAAGCAGTGTTTCAGAGCTGTTCAATCTTAATAAACCCGAATTTTTGCTTCGATACATGACAATGGATGAAACATGGCTCCATCATTTCACACCGGAGTCCTAATCGACAGTCAACCGAGTGGACTGTACGTAATGTACACTAAAAATGCTACGAACTTGTCAGTCCACCTGTTATATCTATCTATCTATCTCTATCTATATATATCTATCTATATATCTATATATATATATATATGTGTGTGTGTGTGTGTGTGTGTGTGTGTGTGTATGTATTATTTCCAATTTGTTGCAACTGTTAATATTTAATCTCCTATAATATAATAATCAAATGAATAAAATTTTTACCAAAAATATATTCGCTTTGTCAATCACACTGAAATATTTTGAAAACATACTTCACAAATGCAAAATAGATTTGCATTTCATTCATATATAAAAGTTTTGAAAATCTTTATAAAAAAAAGTACGTTTCTCTTCCAAAGTTGGGTCTTTCAGAATATGATATTCAAATTATTTTGGCCATTCAAATCTATAAATTTTTATCTACTTAATTGAAAATAAAAAAAAAGGCAATATATAAAAATAATAAAAATACTATCTAAAATAAAAAAACGTTATGAATGAAAGTTTTAAAAATATTGAATAAGATTTTTAAAGCATTACTAATATGATATGTTTGATGTAACTTGTTTCGTAATTAGCTATTTATATTTTTCCAAATCTATTAATATTTATTCTTTTAATGGGAATTAAAATGTAAAAGTTCTGTAGTTCAGACATATCCCGCTTAAAAATATATTTAGTATTTCTGAAATTGAAATTCCAGTTGAATTAGCATGGCTATATTATTATTGTAATATAAAATTATCCGAAAAGTTTAATATGAGAGTCTCAAATAATATTTTTTATCATATAATACAATATATTTTTTAAATAATATATCAAATATATATCTTATATGATATTTTTTATATCAAATATATGTTTCATATAATATTTTTTTAAATAATATATCAAATACATTTCATTTGTTGAAGTGCAAAATTATTATATACTGAATATTAACAAGATAAATATTTGCAATTATATTTTGTTACACAATAAAAAATTTTTAATAAATGAAATTTCATTTTTATTGAGTGCTTATTAGTATGTTTTGTGCTTTGTAAAATATACAGAATATAATTATCCAATTTCTTTATGAGACATTTATAAAAAAATTGTTTTTATATTGGGTTAGAAAAATTATCTAGACAAAATTAATTATCAAAATGTTTATTTTCTATGCACTAACAAATAAAAAACATCAACGTTTTCATGAATGAATTAGATTGAATGCGATTTGACTAAACCAATAAGGAAATTTAAATTTTGTGTAACATTTTTTTCTAAGTGATAGTTTGGTTTGTCGCCCAACGGTCATTTTATGTATATGACAGTTAATTAGACGGGGATCTACAATTTAACGAGGTTCCTGACCCACTAACAAACAAAAAAACGTGCCACCACCAGGATTCGAACTTGAAGAATGTTACTAAAGGTCAGAGCGCCAGCCAAATGACAAACAAGCCACATTTTCAAACTGATGAGTGTTATATTAAAAACAATTTGCAAATTAAACATAATTAGGTTTTTTTTATATATGTTATTTAACTTTTTTTTTCAGTTAAGAAATACGCGATGGTATAAAATCAATTAAATTATATGAAATTAAAGTAAAATAAAATAATATAATAAATATATAATTTAATATCGTTTATTTTATTTTATTATATATAATAAAATACAAAAGAAAAAGAAACAATGATATAATAAAATATTATATAAAAAAACATAAAAAAATGTTTTATAAAAACGTATCGCTAGAAAAATTTATTTCTTTTAACTTTGAACACCACAATCAATGATAATTATTTATTAAAATGAGTTATTATTTTGTAATTTACTTTCAATTTATTTAAACAAACTATACATTTGTAATTCAAATTAATAATTATTATTAAATATTTCCTGTAACGTGATTCAGCCCACCTGTTATATATTTTTGAATAATTGATAGTTATTAATTTAATGATTGCTTTGAATTAATATTTTGTTAATCCAATGCATAAAGCATTATTACATAATTAATACTAACAAAGCATTATTATATAGTAATTCGAAAACTCAATGAGGAAATTTAAATTTCATGTAATTATTATATTTTTTTAATGATGAATGTAATGTTAAAAAAAAATTTCCAAACTAAACATAATGTAATTTTTTTCTTTATTTAAATTATTTGTTTTTTAATAAAGCAATATTCAGTAGTATACATTTTTATAATTGATCATTATTACTCGATCAGTTTAATAAAAGTTTTTTTTTTTTTTGTTCTAATGTAGCTGGCAAACACAGACAGCTTGGTCTTGATGCCTTAAGGCAGTGCTGCACAAACGTTACTCAATTTGCATTACCCAGGGGGCACGTGTAACTTGAAGATAAGCCACGGAGTGACAATGTTTCGCTCTACGATCCTATTAAACCGGGACCTACTTTTAAAGTGGATCCCAAAACCACCACAAACATCCATGGCACCGCCGGACTCAAACCCGAAACCTGTGGTACCAGAGTGCAGTCAGCCACTCGGCCATTCAGGCCCAGTTTAATAAAAGTTTTAAATTAATATTTTGTTAATTCAATGCATAAAGCATTATTATATAATTAACATTATTATATAAGGGCCTGAATGGCCGAGTGGCTAGCCCTCTGGCGTTCGGTACCACAGGTTTCGGGTTCGAAGTCCCGACGGTGCCATGGTTGTTTGTAGTGGTTCGGAATCCACCCTAAACAGTAGATCCCGGTCTAACAGGATCGTAGAGCATTGTTACTCCGCGTCCGCGTCTTATCTTCAAGTCACACGCGCCCCCTGGATAATGCAAAGTGAGTAACGTCAGTACAGCGCTTGCCTTAAGACATCCATGACCATGCCACACATCCATGATTCTGATGGCTGACTGGCTAGCCCACAAGTGCTCGGACCCACAGGTTTCGGGTTCGTAGTCAAGGCGGTACCATGGATGTTTTTAGCAGTTCGGAGTAATGAGAAGACGGGTTCTCTTGCCAAAAAAAGGAACAACCATCACCCAAACCTTTTTATAAAGACATCTCTTTTCACTCGATGAAACTGATGATCCGAGACATTTTTCGGAACACTCTATCTGATATTCTACTTGAAGGCAATTCATCTAAAACCTGGTTTAACTTTATTCTAAACATCCCTGATCAGCCCAGGTTTAAAGTTGTTGCCCTTTTCAGACTCCTGATGACCCATGATTGTATCTCCAATCCTCTTTTCGTATGAAAATGTTTGCAAGGCCAAAATGCATGCTCTGCAGTCTTGAGAGAACATGAATTCATCTCACCTTCCTGTTTGCCCTGCACTTGTGTCCTCTACTGTGTAGGGTCGTTACTGGGAGGCTAGGGCTCTTTTGGGCTGAACATGTCACTATGTGATTTCTTTCGATTCTCGTTGTTGTTTTCATGTTCTTTGTGTTATTTTTCTTTTTTATTTTATTACTTATTGTAGCCTGCCATTGGAAATTAAAAAACTGTAGGTCCCAGTCTAATTTGATAGTAAAGTGTGGTGGGGGTAGTGTGACTCGCCTCCGTAGCCTATCTTCAAGTCACACAGGCCCCTGGGTAGTGCTAAATGAGTCATAGCGGTGCAGCCCTTGCTTTTATGTCATAAAGATTAACTATCTCTTCATTGCCAACTGCATTAGAACAATATATTAGAACTATAGTAATACTCAGGATAGTATATTGATTTTTGAATTAGTCAAGAATGTTGAACACTCTCATCAATTGAGCATTATACGAGTATAATTATAGTTTAAAATGCCAAATAACTTTGTTTACAAAATAAAAAACAAATTTACATATTTTTAACTTTAATAAGTATTCAAAACGCATTTAAGCAAGGTTTACTTAAAAGAAATTCAGTTCCAATGTTTTCATGACAAAATATAATTGTTGCTTAAATGAATTAGCATTATTAGTTAATTAGGCATATTTAGACAAGTCTGAAAAAAAAAAAAAAAAGACTTAATTATTAATTTTTTTTCAATCAAGCAATTCGCAATAGTTTCGAAATAGTTTTTAATAATTGATAAATAGTCGATTAATTTAATAACAGTTTTAAATATTCCAAAGTTTAAAGTATCATTAAATTAAAATTATATTAACATTCCTCGTAATTAAATTATTTTTTTTAATTATTCAAGTATTTAGAACATTCTCATCAATTGGACATTATATAATTACAATCGAAGATGACAAATAACTTTGTTTACGAAATATTTTATTACATAATACAAAACAGATTTACAAATTTTTAACTTTAGTAAACATTCAAAAAGCATTTAAGCAAGGTTTAATGAAAAAAAAAAAAACTCCAGCTCCATGTTTTCATGAAAGAATAAAAGTGTTGTTTAAATGAATTAGCATTATTAATTAATTAGACATAAGCTCAGACAAGTTCGACAAAAGGAGAAAAAGAAACAAAAAGTGTCTGAATATTCATTTTTGATGTATGAAACTAAAGCAAACTGACACATGACTTTTATTTCAATTTCTATTCAGCATTTATGAATGCCATTCTCAAAGCTCTAAAGGTTTTTATTGTAACTGCCTTAACTGTCTGGAATTTTAAAATATTCAGACAAAATGTTAATAAAATTTGTGTAAGAAAATAGCTTAAAATGTTGAAATTTATTGTAAGGAAACGCTAGCACATTTATATTGTATATATTAATTGTATGATAATTTTAGTTATATTTTTGTGAAATGAAATTTTTCTGTGGAAGTGTACTGTCTACAATTTAAGGGAGAAATGTTATGAGTTAAATTAATAGTTAGCATTACGTTGCCTACAGCAATATCAACAGAAAAATAAATATAAATTATAATAAATATAAAATTGATAAATAAATATAAATTAGTTGCTTTTGAAATCTTCTTGGGAATTAATTTAAATATTTTGTTTTTCTAATGCAGCTATCTAATACTTAGACAGTAATTTTTTATGTCATAAGCAAGGGCTACACCGACGTTACTCACTTACAAATATCCAGGAGGTGCGTGATTCGTAGCTTGAAGATAAGCTAAGAACGTGGAGTAGCACTACCTCAACGCAACTCTACGATCATATTACACCGGGACCTACAGTTTAAAGAAGATTATGAACCACTACAAACATCCCTGACACCACCGGGACTAGAACCCTAAACCTGTGGTCTCGAGCGTCAGCCACTTTGCCATCAGGCCCTTACATATAATCATCCTGTTTCGAACCTGACGTATGTAATGCTAACGTGATAACCACTACGCTACGAAACCGTCACTTTTAATATTATAAATTAATTAATAATATCATTTGATTATCTTATAAATGAAATTTTATACAACATAAAGCACAATTTACTTTTAATGAAAACAGGTTTATATTGAAAGACAAATACGAGTAAAAACAAAGTCCAGGATTTTCAATGCAGTTTCTAATAAATTTGCATGAATCAGTAATCAAGTTTACTCAAAATCGAACGTCGAAAATTAACTTTCTATAACAACTAAGTCTTTTTTTCAATTCCTTCTATTAGCTCCCACTCTCCCTATATATATCTTGTTCAAATCTTCAATCGTTCATAAGATACTTTTTATTCCTCCACTCAAGTTCAAAAAAATTTTTTTAACTTTTAGTGGATGACGATGTTAATATATTTTTTTTCAAAAATTGATTTCAGTAATTAAATTTAATTAATTAATTTGAATTTTTTTTTTAGATTTAAGTTGCATATATCTACCAACAGATGGCGCCAGATAAACTTAAAAAAATGAATGAAAATTATTTATAAAGGACTTTCGGGAATAGAGTGAAAAAAGGTAGGAATTGTATTACTATATTATATTACTTGTTGTATAGTTTTATATCTCTAGAATGAACCCTATCCTGGCTTGGCTCAAGAATGTTAATAGATACCTCGTGCCCCCTTCGAGAATTAACTAGCTCGTAAAAATTCAAAGATCCAATGCTGCTGAAAACACTTCATTAACCCTGTTTCCAATATCGCCAATTTGACTACATTTTTAGTCTTATGTCTAGCAAAGTGCAGAAAACTTACTTTGGCACGTTAAATCGTAAAAAATAAATAAACGTATTTGCTTTTATGTACAAAAGCATTCTCATAACCATATCTATAGTTGATAGTTAATTGCTATATTTATTATAAATGATATTTTTCGTTTATTGACGATTTACTTTTTAAACAAGGTAATATGACACAATGCTATACAATCGAATACTCATTGTCAATACACATAACAAATTTACGCATAATATGTAATGCAAATTAATTTATAATGTAAATGTGTCAATATGCATAACAAACTTACATTAAATTAATTATGCGTCAATGCACATAACAAATCTACATTAAACACGTAACAAATCTTTAACAAATCATAATATGCAACGCAAATTAATTTGTTATGTAAATTTGTCAATGTGTATAAGAAATTTACATTAAATTCAGGCACCAATACACTTAAAATTTAGTACTAAATAGCAAGTCTTTTAGACTGTGCGAATAATTGTATGTCCTATAAACACTACAGATAATGAAACCATAATTATACTGGTATTTAAAATTATAGTAACACAAATAAGGAAAAAATCATATTTCTGCCGAAATAAAAAAAAAAAAGCGCAATTCTATTATAAAGATATTCCTTAATTGAGTAATTTTATGAATTGTAAAATGAAACGGTACCTAAATGCCAAATGTGTTATGAATAATTGCTCTTATTATTTATAGAAACATTTTTTCCCTTCCCTTAAGCAAAGTTTCTTTTAACTGCGACCATACAAATTATATGACTTCTCTACACACAAAAATATTGCCAATATTTGTCTCTGGTATAATTTACAAAGCATTGATTTCCTTTGGAAAAACTTAAATAACCTCAAAAACATCATGAGTACATAGTTTGTATATATAGGATGAATAATGAAAAGTATTCACATACATTTTTGAGTGAAATTTTCTCTTATGAACTTCAATTGAAGAATGATACTTTTAGTATTAGAAGATTTAAGTTTTATATTCCAAATCTGTGCATGTTTTAAATACATAAATATAAATATAGAAAAACTAAATACAATATTGATAAGTAACTTTGTTCGTAGCAACTTTTTTGAAAACATAAAATTTTGTGGTTTTTAGATTTAAACTTTCGTATCAAAAGTTTTTAAAATCCTATAACATAAAACCATATTTTTCAATAGATTAGAATTCTAAACAAACATGGTCAAAACTTTTGAACTTGATTATCTTTTTGGATCGGATTAAAACTTATTTAAAAATGAAACTATTCATATTTAATTAATACCATATATATATATATATATATATGTCGGAATATTTATTAGCAATTACAATATTTTGTAGTAACTTTTTAACTCAACGAGCAAATAAATGCAACGGCATATTATAATTACATAAATAATTTTTATGTATGATACATAGTATATATTCTTCTTCTTCTTCTTCATTGGGGCAACTGCCCTACGGTGGGCCAAGTCCGTCTGCCTATTGGTAGATTTTCGATAGGAGATGCTTTCTTTTTCGCGGGGTAAGGTTGTCAGTATCATACCCAACGTTCTTCAATCATATTAGACTGGGATCTACAGTTTGAAGTGGATTCTGGATCACTACAAACATTTTTACACCGGCAGAACTCAAAGCCTAAACCAACGCCACCGAGCATTAGAGCGATAGTCACTCGGCCATCAGACCCGATATATAATGTATAATATATATAAATATGTATTTTTATACTGATATACACCTATTATTTTTACAAATTAATGATAATACTATTAAAATATCTATTAACAATTCCACATTTTATTTCATTATATTTCAGTAGCAAATAAAATGCAACGACATATTTTATTACAGAAATAACTGCAAATAAATATTTTGAATTATATTATATATATATATGTATTAACTCAAATACATTAAATTTCAATTACAAATTTCTATATTCATTTCACTGATCTTGTAAATAAGATTTGCTTTATTATTATTCAATCACTTTTGAATAAAAATGCTTTACCCTCAAAATGAAAATTTATATTCACATATTGTATTTTAGATATTGAATTACATTGGTATGCATCGACTTTCATAATAAAATTTTCAACTATTTTAATAATACATCAACTATGAAAACAATGAATGCATTCATATATCTGCTTATCTATATGGTGTTGTTATTTATCTTGTTTCATACAGTGGTAGGCTACATTTACTTCCGTACATGGTAGTATACTTCTATGTATATGTACTTCTCTATTTTCATGCATGGTGGTATACATCTGTAAGCATAACAAATTTACATTCTACTGTTTTTAGACAAAATATTTCAAATCATTTTAGACTATGCAGTAAATTTTGTGTATATATTTTTTTAAAAATTACAATTATTGAAATAAAAATTCTACAAATATATAAAATTGAAAAATGTTACATGTCTACATTCCTGTATAGTGGTATACCTACTACTTCATATATGGTAGTATGCATACAACCTTTTAAATATAATATGCATTCTATTTTCACATATGATGGTGGGCATAATATTTTTTAAAAGATTATACATCTATTTTCAAGAACTATTATTTAATAAAATTTCATTTGATCTTTAAGATCAGTAAATTTTTAAACTTTAAGAAAACTTTTAAGGTTTAAAAAGTTAACAATTTAAAATAATTAATTACGGTTAAATATTTTTATGAGTGCATATTCCAGAAGTTTACACATATTTCAACTTCCCTAGCTTCCAAATTGCTTTTAATAAGTTAAATTGCTGTTCATATGTTAAGTTGAACATTCTGAATTGAAGCTTCTTAAATATTATTTTAAAAATCTAAATCTTTTAAAAGTGATATGTGTTTTCAACAACATATATATGTATATATTGAAACATTCCATTTGATGTTGTGCATGCATTTGAAATTGATGAGAATTATTTAACTTATACTGTGCAAAAGCTGTGTGTTCAACCCAACAGCATATTTCCAACTTCCTTAAAGTCAACAACTGCTGGCCAATTTGCAGTGAAACACATCAAAGCGGCTAACAATTTGCTTTTCGGAAGTTAATTTGAATCTTCTCACCAAACTACTTGACAGACGCTCGCTTCCTAACCAACCTTCAAATTTACATTCGCCCTTATCATGGCCCGCGGTTATTACCACCCTACCTCGCTCTCAAATTACAAAATGATTTCGCTTACGCTATTTCAGCTAAGAATATGCTGCGTAATGATATTTTAAGGGTACTCTTAAATATCTTGTTTTGAAATGCATCTAGATAGTGTCAATGCTTAGATGTTTCACCACTGTTAAAATCGTTGTATTAAATTGCATTGTGTTACTAACTATTATATTACTATACTCTTTCATTTTTTACATTAATTATTATATATTTTAATTATTATATATTTTAATCAAGCATAATTAAGTATTTTAATAAGATGTTTAAGTTATAAATGTATTTAAACAACGTGTATTCTGTAACATCAATAACATTATTATAAATATATAAAACATTTTTTTTTATTTTATATAACATGCATTTTATATAAACATTATAAACATTTTTTATGAAATGTATTTAAACAGCGTATATTATATATTTTAATTCTTAATAATTATTTTTTTTATTGGTAAAGTATATATTGTTACATTTTTTAAAAATATTATTAATACTATTGTTATTGTTTTTAAATATTGTATTAACTGCCGCTAAAGAAATTTATAATTTTTTAACAAGCGTAATTATATTGAATCTAAATTTAATTATTATGAACTTTTGAAGAAAAACAAATAATTATGTTGTGTTAGTCTGGAAGGGAAATAATGAAATATTCTGAAATATCTTTCAGCTGATAAAACAATTCTTCAAATTATACTAAATTACTCAAATATTACTAAAAGACAACTTTTGTAAAAAAATTTTGTTTATGGATAGGTTAAATTTGCTCTTAGTTGTTGTAAAAAAAAAAATGAAATTAAATTTTCCCAACAAAATTTTCTCAATAGTATAGAACGATAATTATTAGCTTTCGAAAATTTGTAAACATATTGTTTTATAAATGGACATTTAAATAACGCCACAACCACACTGACTTGCAAACTTTATCTAATCGTTATTTATTTTTTCCATTACTCAGCAAAAAATCCTATGGGAAAAGTAAAATTAAGAATAAAAAATAAGTTTTTGTACTTATAATATGACGAGAGGATATTAAATTAAAATAAATCAATAAATAAAATAATATAAGAAAATACATAATAAAATTTAACAACAAAAATAGAACATATGTAGTATAAAATAAAAATTTAAAAGAAACTTTATCAGAAGTGTAGCATTGGTGCAAATGCTTCTATGCCGAATAATAATAATAATAATAAACAGATGTCTTAAGGATTCGACGTTCCGTAAAAGCAATGGTTAATTGGAACCATTTCTTCATAATCAACACCAGGTTATCCAATTATTGAGGTAAGAGCTTCTATTTCTAAATGAACCCCAGTTTCAGTAGTGAGGTGTTTACTGGAGAATTTAAGGATTTGACCTTCCTTAAAACCATTAGTTAATTGACGCCATTTCTCCATATTCAACACTAGATTGTACAAATATTGAGGTAGGAATATCCATTCCTCAATGAACTCCTGCTTCAGTTTTTGGGGGTTCACTGGCGAATTTAAGGATTCGATTTTCCTTGAAAGCAATGGTTAATTGACGCCATTTCTCCATACTTAATACCAGGTTATCCAATTATTGAGATAAGAGTATCTATTCATCAATGAATGTTTCAGTTGTTAGGTGTTCACTGTCGAATTTATGGATTCGACGTTCCTTAAACGCATTGGTTAATTGGCACCGTTTCTACATACTAAACACGATGCTATTCAATTATTGAGCTAAAAATACCCATTCCTCAATAAAGACCTACTTTTATTGAATCTAAATTATCCCAACAAAAGTTTCTTCAAAAGTTGAATATGTGTAAATGTCAAATGGTACCTTCCCAAATCATCCCACTCGTGTCCTAATTGATTTAAATCAGAGGAGTAAGTTAGCTCCTTTTTTCCTGTGATATATTTACTTTCCAAAAACTAATCAACAGTACGAACTTAATGTGTCCTGGCATTATCGATCGTAAGTTGAATTCTGCATCAATGACATATCGAAACAGATGCGCGTGGGCAATAATCACCGTTAAGAAGGCATCTGTCTACAAGGATGGCAATTGTCGTCTCGTTGCTTTACGCAACTGCTGAGAAATGCTGGTATTCATCTCTTTCCGCCTCCAGAATGATATATCAGCCATTCATTGGTGTTGTTTTTCTTCGCCAATTATCACCAACTACTTTTACCATAAACAACACGTGTTTCCCATTATGCCCCTCTTCGGGAATACCAATGTTATTTGGTCCAGATGCATCTTTTAGTCGTCTTGCACGTGAAAGTTCGCATAATGTCATTGTAATGCATTTAGTAGAGACTTTAATTCTTTGTTTTATTGGAGTTTTATACTGAGCGCGCTGACTTCACTCGTTTTGCTTGTTGTCAAGTAATCTGCGATGTTTTGTTCCTGATATTTATATACAAATCTCTTTCTACTAAATTACGTGTTCTTTGTGCCGATCGGAAAAAATCCTGCATACTATATAATTACATAATTGCTCAAGTTTGACACGCCGTTGCATATTGTATTTATATAGTTCAGCTAATATATTCTCAAAAAAGATAACTTGTTATTATTAGATAAGCATTTCTTTAATTTTTAAAAAATAAAATACTTTTATAATTACCTTATTTATTTATTGTAATATGAAATTTAAATAAGCCAATTCCTGTTGAAAAAAATAATTGTATAACCATGCAATTACCGCGCTGCATTGCGCTCCTACGCATTGCCGAGAGAGCTCCCTTCGCCGTTCAGGAAAAATGGTCGCTTGTCCTATAGACTCTCACCCAGAGAGGAATATATTTCCCGCATCCTGCACGTACCTGAGTATCAGGTTTTCAGCTTAGAAGTGCAATCCTTCCACGAATCTATATTTAAATGTTTTTAAACATGTTACATACTATATTGTCTGCAATTGCATGTTTGTGGTGTTCGTGCATGTGTAAATAAAACTGTGAGTTCTCAAACCTGTGTTTCAAGTCTCAACCCATTCATCCAGTTACAATCCAGTTTCCCAACCTGCACATTATAATTTTAATATAACTATAAATAATAATTAATGCGATGTTTATTTTTAAAGAAATTTAATTGTACTTTAAAAATGTAGAACTAACTAATTTTAATAAATACATATGTATACCTAAATACATATAATATAATATAACCATTCTACCATTAATAAAAAAAAAAATTAATTTGTTAAAGTTTTGAGTTTTAAATATGAAAGACAGCTTTCGTTTATGCACTATTTGTCTTGGTATAATTTTATTTTAAATGGGTTTAAAAAAAAACCACTTGCATTAAAAAAAATTAGTTAATTTTATGTGAAAAACGTGTTTAAAATAAAACGCAATTGCGAAAAGTCTTGAGACGAGGCAATCAAATATTTAAAATAACTTTCGGAATAAATAATATATCCTTTTAAGTAAAAACTTTTTAAATGAAAATATTCATAAACCTTAATGTTTATCTTACGTGATCTAAAAGTTACTGCTGGCTATTTTTTATCAGGATACTATTTTTTTAAAAAAAGATGAAAAACCCAAGCATGTCTCATCCAAGCATGCAAGTTTAAAAATTCCTGCAGAATATGCTTCTTTCTTCTGAAGAATTGTATTAGGACTATGTATGAATATTTTATGCTGCAAGTTATGTTGATTATAATTCATAGCAACTATGCTTAAAATGTTCCTATATATCTTTTGCAGTATTTTGTTCAACATATTTCGTTATATATTTTTCATAGTAGAGTTGTTTAAAATTATTTTCTAAAAATAATTTTTTGATTCTGTTTGCCAGAAACGCGAAAATTATTTTTAAATTATGTAAGTTACTCCAAATTTTAAATAAATATTACGATGGCATTGAAAATTATTTTTATGTTTGAATAATACTCAATCTTTTCATTGCTGGTACATTATTTACAATCACTCTATGAATAATTGGTATTGAAATATTTTTTTTATGTTTGAATAATACTCAAATTTTCATTACTGATACATTATTTACATTCATTCTATGAATAATTGGTATTGGAATATTTGAGCAAATCCATTGAAAAATTTTTATTTTTTATTTTTGATTAATACTCAATTTTTTTTCATTACTGGCGCATTATTTATATACATTCTATGAATATTTGATATTGACAACTTAATAAGGTGTACTGACTAGGGATTGCAATATTGGATCAAAAATTCAATACCGGTATTTGGTATTTTTAGATCTCAATACCGGAATACCGATTTTAATACCGGTAGTAGAAATTTTAGAAAAATGAAGAAATCACAGTGATTTTTTGTTTCATTTGCCAATTTTATTAGAGAATGTAAATATCGCAAAAAACACTCGAAATTGCAAACCATTTAATGCTTTCATTTTACTTATAATTTCATCCAAATTGTCTTCCTTTTTTTTTGTCAAAATAATCCAATATCCCTGATGGCTTGGGCTTAGAAACTGTGCTTAAGTTTGTATCTTCGGCGCAATTAGATTATTTCCTTTTTAACAAATTTGTATCATGTTTCGTTTTTAAATGTGTGTGGAGTCCGCTTGTACTTCCTCCACTCACTTTAATAACTCTTGAAAATTTTTTCATTGTTCCACCATATTCTTTTCATCATATAAATAATGAAGCCAAAACGTTGTATTATCAACTGATTTTTTGATGTTCTTTAATAATAACTTTCTTTAACTTTTCATGTTCTTTTAATTAACTTTAACTTTTCATTACTATGGAGTATTATTTATGAGTATATATATATAATAAATCTGAAAAATATTTTGAACTCTAAAGCATGATATGCAAATACAATGTTATTAACAAACTCACCAATTTAAAAAACAACTAAGTGTTACACACTTTCTTCACAACTACAACATTGTTTTCCCAGATAAGAATGACTAGTTTTCAGACAAGAATTTTGAATAAGAATTCATAGATAAGAATAAGAATTTCACAGATAAGAATTCTTTCACAGATAAGAATTCTAAATTTCTAGTAAATACTGAAAAAACGGTATTTAAACTTGTGAATACCGGTATTACAAAAATTGTACAAATGGCTCAAAATACCGGTATTCGGTATTCCGGTATTGCAATCCCTAGTACTGACCAACAACCATAAAAAATTATGCCACAATGTCTGATCATTAATTTGTTTTCTGATGATGGGGAAGTTGTGTGTA
This sequence comes from Caerostris extrusa, assembly GCA_021605095.1. Taxonomy (NCBI): domain Eukaryota; kingdom Metazoa; phylum Arthropoda; class Arachnida; order Araneae; family Araneidae; genus Caerostris; species Caerostris extrusa. Next base: position 202,875 of record BPLR01016854.1, read on the forward strand.
CATAATGGAGAAAGAGGACACATGGTGGCTGCCTTAAAAATTGCCAAATGTTTGAAGAAGTACACCTTAACTACACGGTGTGATGGCTTAGAATGGTACTAAATACGAGATCAGATTTCCTGCTGTAGTTGTTCAAGGTGCCATAAGATTCCAGCTGTAAGTTCACAGCAACCTTCAGTACTATATGCTGTGTCTCCCAGCAAAGAAGGAATTTTTATATAAGCCATACATAGCATGTATTCAAGGGTCGAATATTATCACAGTGTCATTGCCCTACATTTCCATCAGTCCTTCCTTAATGAAGCCATCTAAGCACAACTGCTCTATAAATCCGCCTTTTAGTGGCTGCTACAAGAGAGGAACTGAAATGAATTGGTATTTTGTGTCTCTTTGCATCTATCTGCAAATAACAGTTATCTTCAACACACATAAAAAAACAACTAAAGTCTTCCTTGGTTGCCCTTTTTATAATCTGATTTTGTTCTTAGAAATGCATTCTGCAGTCTATGAACTACAGAAGGGCTTACATTCCAACTTGCTTCATAGGATTGACTTTGACCTGTTATTATCCACCCAATGGATCGGCATCTTTTATAATAATGACGCTGAGTAATCCTATCTGAAACATGGATATCTCGAAATTTCACTACATGATTTCGACTTGTAGAAACTGCAGAAGATTTAATGCCTGCTTTCGGTCATGTTTACAATGACATCAGACGACTACGGATCCACTAATACGCATATCATATTCGAAGCTTAATTGTTATGAAAAGGTACTTTTCTTGGTCGTGTAATTACGGTTTGCTTTAATTTTTACATAATTTTTGAAAACTTATGTATGTTTCTAGCAAAGAGGGTCTAAGTAATTTCATTCTAAGTCAAATGTGTATTCGTTCTATGAATTATTTTTTTAATTTTGTCGGGTTAAAACTTTTGAAATTTTATTCGAAATGCATCAAATTTCATTTCATATAAACTATTTATTTATACATTGGAGAATTCTATTTATTAAAAAAAAAGGGATATTTCAAATTTATTAATATTTATTTTCCACTATTTGTTTGCTTTAGATTATGTGCACTGAATATTTCGGTTAAGTTCATAATTAATTATTAATTATTAAATTTTGTAAATTTTCGGTTTATGATATTGATTAATTTTTTAAACTAAAAACATATTTCAATTTATTGATTGAGTAAGGAAATGGATTGGTTCTATAAGGAAAAATGGGATCTGCATAGTTATAAAAGTTTAAAAAAATTATATGTTTTTTGCTAAAAAGTGAAGAAAATGTTTTCAATGACTTGATGTTAATTAAAATAATTTTGCGATGGTACGAATATTTTTATTTTTTATTAATTTATGAAAGTGAAAAAAGGAACAATTTAAATAATAATATATCTAACTAAACCTCAAACTATATGGAACCTCTTAAAAATGAGTAAGATAAAACAGTACGACAATAATTTGAATGGAAAATCCACAAAAATTAAAAAATAAAACTTTTATGATGAGCATGGAATTTAACTATTATAAATCACAAAATTACTGATAATTAATTCATTTTAACATCTGTTAAAAATTCTCAATGTTCTTATTAATTTAATAAGATATTGTAGGCATTATTAATTTTTGTTAAATGACATTAGATTAGTTAAATTTAATTTTTTTTGAGAATAGTTAGTTGAGACAATTAAAAATAAAAAAATAACACAGAAAACTATTAAAATTAAGTTTCTTTAAATGTCTTTTAAGTCACTTTATCTTACACATTTTTTTTTTAAAATAAACTAATGCAAATTATATATAATTAATAAAAAAAATATTTAACAACGATATACACTCTCAATATAAGAACAACAACATTTAATTATAAGTAAAAGAACTGAATAGACCAACAGCATTTAATTTTTGTATGGAAAGTTCTAGTTTAATGCTAATCAATACTTCAATTAAACATATAACAAGCTCAATTGATATTTCAAGAGAGTTTTCTACATTCACTTCAATTTCGTAAACATAACTAGATTAATTTTGCACACATCAAATTATTTTAAGTACTTTTTGAATATGATCCTCATGTAATATATAATTATGATCCTCATAATATATAATTATGATCCTCATAGTTAATGTATTATAATGTATATAACCCATTAACAATATAATCGACAATTTAGAAAAAAACTTTCATGAATAGTTTTAAATATAAATTTTAAAATTAAAAAATTTATAATAAGTTTTATACCATAATTAACCATTTTTCTAAATAAAATTTGCTTTCTCGACGCATTAATTAATAAATTAATTTTGCATTTTTCACAAAGATCAACGAACAATTCTAATAAATTAGAGTTTCTTAAAATGTATTATAATTCTAAAAGGATAATAGAAGCTTTTCAATTCATAGCGAATTTCGCAATGTAAAATACACTGTGAAAACAACTGGCATTTCTTGTAAAATAAATAAATAAATATATTCCAAAGATAAACACATCATTTAGAATAACTATTTTAATTAAATTTAGGTGGCGTTTGTAACAAATAAATAAAATTCAATTAATATTCTCTATAGATTCTTTCTTTTATTTTTCCTTATATTATATATTTTGTATTAAATTCCTTTGGGGAAATATGTTGTTATTTGTTACCAGATCACAAAAAATATAATTATATATTTTTATTGCTTATTGTTTTTTTTTTTTCAGGATCCCTATCTACTAAAGAATAGTATTTGTAATAAAGATAAAGAGTATCATATTTTATTACTATGCTGTTTAGTGGCTAATTAAATGCAAAAAGAGTAAGAAATAAATGAAGATAATAAAATTATTTACTAAGGAGTGTCATATAATAATGCCAATTAGAGATATTTTTCACAATTAGGATCATAAGTGTATTAATAAATTTGAGTTAAAAATGGTAATGATCAACTGAGAAAAAAAAAAAAATTTTCTAATTTTTAATCAAAAATATGTCTAATTTAAATATGAAGCGAATATATTTATTAAAATTTACGAATATTTTGAAGAGGAAGAAAATTTAACACTGTTTCGTTAATAAATGATTCAATTTTATGTATTAAAAGACACATGTTGTTATCAGTTTTGGGTGTTGGGAGCTCCGTTATGAAAAATATAATTTCTCTGAAAACAAGTAATATATAAAAAAAAAAATTAAAGTCAATTTCTACTTTTTTCCCACTATATTGCAGAAAGTCCTTTATAAATAATTTACATTCATTTTTTAAGTTTATCTGGCGCCATCTATTGGTAGATATATGCAACTTAAATTTAAAAAAAATAAAATTAATTAATTAAATTTAATTACTGAATTAATATTTGAAAAAAAAACTGTATTAACATTCAGTGTCATCCACTACAAGTTCAAAAAAATGTATTTGAACTTGAGTGGATGAATAGAAAGTATTTTATGAACGATTAAAAATTTGAACAAAATATATATAGGAGAGTGAGATAAAGAAGAGTATTATGTTGAAAAAATAACAAAGGATTATTCTTTAGCAATTAAGTAGATATATTAGCAAAACAATTTATTTTGATTTCTAATCCCATTAAAAAAGTGCTGAGTGAATAACAAGAGCTTAAAGATTAAATAAAAGAAAATGCATATGCAATGAAGTATTTTTCAATTACTATTTAATAGCTTTATGATGAGAAAAATAGTTTTAACAAACTGCTAATTTTAAACGATATGTTAAATCGAATGTCTGATGTTAAAAAATTTCCTTTTTTAAACTCATAATAGCATTATTTCTACATATTAATAATAATTCAAAAGTTTCTATTTCAACTGTTTATTTTTATTAAATTCCTTCTATTAGCTCACACTCTCCCTGTATATATCTTGTTCAAATTTTCAATCGTAAATAAAATACATTTTATTCCTCCACTCGAGTTCAAATAAATTTTTGAACTTGTAGTGGATGACACTTGATGTTAATGCAGTTTTTTCAAATATTAATTCATTCATTAAGTTTAATTAATTAATTTTTAGTTTTCTTTTTTAGATTTAAGTTGCATGTATCTACCAATAGATGTCGCCAGATAAACTTAAAAAAAAAATGAATGAAAATTATTTATAAAGGACTTAATTAATGCAATATAGTAAGAAAAAAAAAAAATGATTGACTTTAATTTTTTTTTTTTTATTTATATTACTTGTTTTTTATAAAAACATAAAAATGTTTCAATTATACAAAGAATTAAAGAAATAATTCATTTTTCTTGTATAATTGCGAAATCTGCATACAAAATTTTAATTTATTTTTATTAACACCATTGAATATCATTTAATTTTTCGTTTTAGTTATTTTTTAAAAGGTGAAAAAAAGTCGAATGAATTTCATTAACTTTTAAATATTTAAGTTAATAATTAATTAATATTTAATTATGATTTTTAATGAATATATGTAATTTTTAGCTATTTTGGTTTTCAGTTAATTAATTTTAGTAATTAATTAATATTTAATACAATTTTAGTATAATTTTAGTAACTAATTAATATTTGATTATAATTTCTAATTTTAAATGAATATAACTATTTTTTTTTTAAATTTTTATTTTAGTTAGTTAAGTGATTAATTAATAAATTAATAATTAATGTAGTTTATAGTATAATTTCAGCAATTAAATAATATTTAATTGTAATTTCCAATTTTAATGAATATAACTAACTTTGATTTTAGTTAATTAGTTAATTTTAGTACTTAATAATTTTAATTTTTAGTATAATTTCAGTAACTATTTAATATTTAATTACACTTTTTTTAACTTTCAATAAATAAATAACTTATTTAACTATTTTGGTTTTAGTAATTAATTAATAATTAATATACTTTTTTAGAATAATTTTAGTAATTAATTACTATTAATAATAAATAAAATTGTAATTTATAACTTTTTGATTAATATAACTCTGTTTTTTTTTTCAATTTTGGTTTTAGTTAATTAATTAATTTTAGTAATTAATTAGTAATATAATTTTAGTAATTAATTAGTAATATAATTTTAGTAATTTATTAACGTTTATTTAAAATTTCAAAATTGTAATTACAATTTCTAATTCATCTAATTTAGTTTTAGTCTGAGTACAGAAAGTAAAAATATATATATATATATATACATATGGGTAATTTTCATAATTATTTAATTATTTATCAATCAGATTTTAAACTAAAAATTTAAATTTATAAAAATAACGCAAACATTTTTTAAAACTAATATGCTTATAAAAATATGGTTGTGTTATTTTTTATTATACAATTGTTTTCTAAATTCTGATGAATAAAATTATTTTTTTTCATTGATTTACTAGTTTATAAATTAACAGTTCTTGTAAATTTCAAATATTGAACAAAAAAATAAATATTTTTTTTTTTTACTGTACAAGTCTTTGAATATTTTAATTTTATTATATTAAAATAGGAGAAAATGATTACAGAAGAACTTCTTCTTTAGAAAAAAAAGTGCTGTCTAGCCAACAAATAAGTATTCAATAAAAAATAGTATTATCAAATTAGTTTTGATGTAAAAACATCAAGTATTGTTTTTAAGGAACAATTTTCTTAATTACTTTTTATCAATGTTATTATTGCAGAATATTTTGTTCTGTTTTCACTTTTTCTGGGCCATTTTATATTTTATTTACGAAATTATTTCACATCACTTATTGGTTAAAGTAATTGAAAATGGCAGTAATAATATAATTAAGAATTTTTCATACCTAAAAATTTTTTATTTTTTTCGTATGTAATCAATACCACCCAGACGTAAGACTTGGCTAGTGGTTTGTTATCAGCAATATTACACGATAGTGTTAGTATGTTTACCTTTAGTGCCGTAAGATTAAGTTTGGAATTTCAGTCTGCTATATTAAATATTATTAATATAGTTTATGTATGTGAAGTTTCTCGTTATAAAATCTTCAACTATTCCAATAATGCAAGTTTTTTTACTTCTTAATAAGAATGACCAATTCTTGAAGCCATTGTTATTTATAAGAAGACATTTTTTCAACTGCTTTTTATTTGATAATTAATGTAATGGAATAAATAATTAGCGGCAATTGTTGTTAAGTATTTAATAAATGAAATTTCTAAATGTGTTTTGAGTATTCCCTTGAAATTACTTATATTTTGTTCTATTTTGAAACATATTTTGTTTTATTTTGAAACTTATATTATGTTCTATTTTTAAAACTTATATTTTGTTCTATTTGAAAAATTTATATTTTGTTCTATTTGAAAACTTATATTTTGTTCCATTTGGAAACTTGTATTCTGTTCTATTTTAAAAACTTATATTTTGTTCTATTTTAAAACTTATATTTTGTTCTATTTGAAAACTTATATTTTGTTCTATTTTGAAACTTATATTTTGTTCTATTTAAAAACTATTTTTGAAATTTATATTTTGTTCTATTTTTAAACTTATAATAAATAAAAAATATAACAAAATATATATAATCTAAATATAACAAAATATATTTTGTAAAACTTATACTATATTTTATTCTATTGTAAAACTTGTATTTTATTCTATTTTGAAAGATTATATTTTTTCTATTTTAAAACTTATATTTTGTCCTACTTCAAAACTTATAATTTTTTTTATTTTGAAACATATATTTTTGTTCTATAAAAACATTTTACGTAATTCAGTTTATATAGTAATTGCTCTTTCTAGAACTTTAAGAAACATCTGTTCTTCTTTGAATAATAATCCCCAAATTGAACAATTATAAAACAATATTTATTTTTATTTCTATGAGTTTTACAAGTTGAAAGATGGAAATTATTAAAAACACCTTTAAAGAACAACATATACAATATCGATCCTTACAAGCACCAATTCTTCTTTTACCACTACAATATACAATATACAAATATTTTTCCCTACAATATACAATATACAAATATATTTCCAACTATGATAATATACACAAATTTGGACTTTTTAAATTAAACAGTGTCATGGTTAGACTCACAGAAAAACAAAAATTGCAAAACAGGAACATTTACAAAAGAAGCACAACATGCTTTATGTCACACATCAAAGGCTTTAGTTGAAATGGCAAAATTTTGCGTAAATGAAATAAAATTTAAATATTTCCTTCCTGGTAAAACTCAAACAGATGTTGTGGAGAGGGTGGTTTTGGTAAATGTAAAACACTTGCAGAGTCTGCTCTTGCTGCTTGCATGAGAAAATAATATTTAAGAGCCAATTCGTATTTTGGCCTGTCATATATTTATATATATATATATATACATATGTACATATACCCTTTGTCATTGTTCGGCCATCGCGTCTCCCTTTTCATATCATCGATTGTATTGGTGCCTCTGTGAGGCAACTGTTGAATGAGGGGAGGACCATTTACTATCAATTGATACAGCATGATCTACTGGACTTGGTTTAGGATTCTAAATCAAGGGGATCAGCAACAACAACAACATTTATATTGTTCATCAATTTTTTGTTTTTTGTTTAAAATAAATTCTTTGGAATATTTTGGTTGATGATTTCAATGAAAGAAAAAAAAAAATGATAAATCTTACTTCTGAATAAAATTTAATCAAAAGCCATGTTATTTTATTTTTCCTTTTAATTCAACAAAATACAACATTATATATAAAGAAATAGGTTTAAACTGCTTAAAAAAGCGTTCATATTGCCAGAAAATTTCGCTAATATAGTTTTTGGAATTAGTATTATTATTAAACATAGGTAGCCACAATAAAAATTTATTATTATAACATTTTTTAGTTTACTAACGTTATAAATTATTTAAATTTCAAATTCTCGGGAAATTTGATGTTTTATTTTTAATCAAATTAAGAGCTACCTATATATTACAATATTGAAGCAAATGTTTTGTAATAATAGTTTATTTTCCTTTTTTAATTTTTAATAATTCATACTAAACTAAATAAAATCGAAGAAAAACAGAAAATATATTACAAAGTGGATAAAAATTTAACTAAACATATAAATGATTGTTTTTGTTTTGACTGATGCCCTGGTGCAGGAAAGCCTACACCATATTCAGAAGATTCGGTCGAGGGCGACTGGCTCATGGCTAAGGGTAATAATATGCAGTTTTACTTTAGCAAAGAACCACGAGGGTTGAAGGCTGACTAAACATCAAGACAAGGTTCTACGTTCATATTAAAAAGGGGCCTATGGTTTAAAGTCAACTTCGAACCACTACAAACATCCAAGGCACCGCCGGTACTCAAACCCGAAACCTGTGACGCCGAGCGTCAGAGCGTTAGACATTCAGCCATTTAGGACTCATAAATATTGGTCAACGCCAACAGCATTGCTAATGAAAAGCCCATTGACCAATTAAATGATGTAGCAGTTTCAGCGTTTTTAGGATGTACCAAGGTGGCCAGCTACGCCTCGTTCTTGACGTTCCTTGTAATGTACCAGGGATAGTCATTTTCAAATGTAGATGCGATGTTCACGATGATATTCGTAAATGAGTCATCCAATTTTGAAAAATCGAATCTACCACCTCAAAGAATTATAACAAGTTCCTTTTTTTAGTGTACACAAAAATCACAGAATTTACAAACTATAAAATTTTCAATCGAGTTAAAAATAGGCTTTAAATTTAAAATGATTTATTTTAACCAGTAAAGTTAGTATAAAAAACAATTCATTTATAAAAATTGGGTAGCAAGAAATTACATGTATGTTATGGATAATCATTTTCAAAAATATGTTAAAATAACCTATTTTAGTCACATTAATCTTTTATCTTTTTAAGAAAAAGATATGCTTTTAAAATATTGGGAAAAAATAATTGTTATAAGGAAAATACAGATATAATTTTGTAAGTTGCAAATTTTATCCATGAATGAAAATATTCAGTCAATACAATTTTTCGTGAGTGCAAAAAAAAAAATATTAATTAAAAAAGAAAACGAAATAAATTAATTTTTAAAAAATGAAAACACAAATGCAGTTTGAATTAAAAATGTATTTCATTCAGACATTATTAGGGTAAATGCAGCAATGAATTTTTGACGAAATAAAATTTTAATAATATAATTGACGTTATATAATTATTTAAAAAAGAGACAAAATAAGAAGAAACAGTTTATCATGGAATATGAAATAAAAAATTTGACTTGTAATTAATCAAATTGTTCTGCACTTAAAAAAAAAAAAAAATTAGTTCACCTTTTTTTTTTTATTATTAAGCTATTCTTGTTATGAACTAATTAACGATAAAGGCAAGTCAACCTACTTACTAAATTTCAGATTTTTTTAAATTTGAATTTTGAAACATTTCAAACTTACAAATACCATATTTGAGACAATTATTTTATTATTTGACATTATTACATTATTTATTTTATTATTTCAGATTGTTACATTTATTTTATTACACTATTAACATATGTGATATTTATTTTTATCGACTGAAAAGTGTTATTTATTTCAGAAAAATAAATCACATATTATAGAAGTAGCTAATCAAAGATTGAACAAAAGGTTTCATGAATTCAACGTCATTAAACATAGTTATAATATATAGTTATATGAAAAATTATTAAATATAGTTATGGCATATAGATGGTTATAAATATATATAGGTCAACAGTTAAAAAAAGGAATTATATTTTCTATAAAATCCATTAATCCCCAAGTAGCCAGACGGCCTTGGACCACCAAGGGTCTGTTGCGCCAATGAAGAAGAAAATAAGAAGATAAATTCCATTTAAAGCATTTATTTCTCATACTATTTTGGTATTTGTTTTTTTTCATTCTAGATAAAAAAAATAAATTATTATTAAATAATACGCGTTTAAATGATAATGTTGTGTTAATCTGAGATGCATTAACATTTATGGTAGAGGAAGGTTGTCAAAAGAGATTTCTTCTCAAAAGATATTAGTGTACTATAATAGTGGCCTAGTATGGACATTTAGAATTGGTATCCCTAAAGTTGGAATCAGTATCCCCAAAAGGAGTCTAAAAGCTTCGCAACATTCTTATTTCTTTCCGACTAAAATGGAGTCTACATTCTACGGATGCTTTCATCGTATGAATTTATGAAGTTCATTCCTCGCCTAGAATTGCAGCTTTTGATTCGTTTCGTCTTCTCGGAATTTGAATTAGACTCCCTTATTTCGGAAAGGCAATTCATTATAAAGCAGTTATCAAAATTGTTTGTTCAGCTGCCCCTTTTGGTAAAATTTACTCAGTCCCCTTGAAATTTAAAAAAGCAAACAGAAAGCTATAGTTACAAAATTACAAAATTGAGTTCTTGAAAGAAAGAGAGAGACAGATAGATAAGCGTGTATGTGGGTGCTTTTAGAATCTTAGAACATAACAAATCAAAATTGTGTTAATTAAAAACTTGTAACCTTCCGGTTATTAAAAATATTTATCAATCTCAACCATAACAAGTAATATAAAAAAAAAGATTTTTAAGTCAATTCCTACTTTTTTTCACTCTATTGCAGAAAGTCCTTTATAAATAAAGTTGAAAATTTCTCGTTACATCTGGCGTCACCTATTGGTAGATATTTGCAACTTAAATCTAAAAAAAACTAAAATTAATTAATTAATTTAATTATTGAATTAATATTTGAAAAAACTGTATTAACATCCAGTGTCATCCACTACCAGCAAAAATGCATTTGAACTTGAGTGGATGAATAAAACGTGTTTATGAACGATTGAAAATTTGAACAAGTATGTATATAGGGAGAGTGTGAGCTAATAGAAGGAATTGAATAACAATCGTTTTCACGGAAAATTAAGATAGCGAATGATAAAAAAGAAAACAAAAATGATAAATAATAGGAAAAGTGCCTCTAGTCAAAAGACAAACTTTTGTGCTGCTTTCTTCCTGAACATAACTCTTGCTGTAAGTCCAGTTGTTTACTACACGTAATATTTACACCCTGCTCTCATATGGCCTCGTTCTAAACCGACATACTGCCATCACTATCACTAAGACAGAAACGATTCCCATCTGAGAACACAGCATGTCTCCACTCTGCTATATTAATTAAATCACATGTGGTGGTGAGCTGTCCATCAAGTAATCTAATTTTTTATGCTTCACTGTGCCGCTTTGGTGACTACAGAAACTGTATTATTTCTGCTACAGGTGCAGTACAATGTGTTACTACCATGCGGTGAATACCTTGCTCATCCCTCTTAGGCATCTTGATCTTTTTGAGAGATTATCTTCTTCCGACCACTGCTAACAGCAATTATATAAATTGGACTCATATGTGCCAAATCTTCCTGTAATATCACAAAAGGAAATCTACCTTCTCACAGCCTTACAACAACAGCACGAGCAGTTGCTAGTTTGAATAGGTATGGAATTTTATCCCACATACGACATCTGTACGACACAATGCAAACATTTGCATGCTTGTATTTAAAATCATGCAGATTACAACGGTTACTAAGGTATCAACATTTCCATTTGGAATGGCTCTTCCTCACTTACACTTTAACCAGTTAACTTAAAAAAACTTTAATCGAATAAATATATTACCTAGATATTTTTTTGTATAAATTAACCTTCCTTCAAATTAATTTTAGGCATTATTATTTCATTTTCCACCAGTGTCCAATACCTCATAATTCAGAATAAACTGTAGATTTTTTTTGGAGCATTTACACAACAAATGAAAATGGATGAAGGAATTTTCTAAATTTTTTATCTGCTCTTTTCTTTCTGCTTTCCACTGACCTCCTCTTTAGACATCCCCCAAATACCTTCTAGGCTTGAAAGTTCCACTGCCCCCTAAAAAAAAGCAATATCCTCACTTTCGGAACCAGATCTCTAACCACTCAATCCATGTGATTAAATTAGCCTTAAATGAAACACAGACAAAGTTTGTCGATTATTACAAATTTTCAATTAGTACAATGCATAAACATAGTTACATATACATACATATATATATATATACTATAAAACACAAATTAGATTAATAAAGATCATATCACAATATATGCACACACGATCATACACGAATCGAATAGCCAACACTACGCTAAGATTGCCAATACTTTCAACAATATAACAAATTTTTTTTATTTTGTTCAATAACTTTACAATAATTGTTCAAAAACAGGAATAAATTAAGATAGAAGCAATAAGAAAATTTCATGTAAAACGAACTTCAATATATAGCAGACGTATCCAACTTTTTAAAATATTTTTGAGTCACATTTTAAGGCAACAGTCTCTTTGGTCAAAAAAAAATATTATCTCACTGATTAAAAAAAAAACACTCTTTTTCTTTGGCCACATTTCAAAGAAACAAACTCTCCTTGGCCACATTTCAAAAAAAAGTGTCTCTGGCCGCATAAATGTTACCAATTATATATATTTTGTTCAGCAAAAATATTAAAAAATTTGAAATATAAATATCCTTATAATAAATAGTTATAATTTATTTTTCTCATTAAGCAAATTTAAGAAATTTCAATTACAGAACTAAAAAGGAAATAATAGAAAATCTTCTTTTGCTTTTTAAACAAAAAATCAAGAAATTCTTCAAAAATAAATTTTTAGAAATTTTCATGTAAGTTTATTATTCAGATTATTAGAACATCAAAAATAAATTATTTTCCAATGTCAATTTTTTTAGGAAATTTATTATTCTACGATGAGCAACACTTATAACACAGCAATGCCAATGAATTGGGCGTTCTGATATAAGGCTTTGCTAATAACATAGTTTTTCGACTACCAGTAAGTGTTACTAGCTTTAGATTAAAATCCATTCAAAATTTCCCATTTCGCAAGTTATTCAAATGTGACATAGTGCATCAAGTGAAAATTCTTCAACCATATTTGGTACATGAACTTAAGCCTTATTGATAATCAAATGCACATTTATGGAATCTGTCGTTTCAAGCTCTGCGTCAGTGTCATTCTGTCATCAAATGGAATTTGTCATAATTTCCTCTTCTGTCTGTTTACTTAATTACTGGATGAAATGAATATTGTCATTCGAACTTTCAACCACTTCTGCGCTAAAATTCACGAATATTATCTAGTATAAATTAAACTGATACAGTTAAATGTACAAATCTTAGCTTCAATATTCCCTCTGGTATCAGATACTAAAGCATTTATTTTCTCTTAGAAAGAATATTTATTTTGTATAAATTGTGAACAAAGTCTTAGCCTAATTCTTTTTTTAGCTATATTATTATCATCATATTTAGCTCAACAGCCCATGATGGGACAAAAGGCCTTCTGCCACATGTCGAATTATGGAAATTTTTCTTTTAGGGGGTAGGTAAATTTCTCCTACAACCAAACCCTGGTGTGTCGCTCTACTGTCATATTAATCGGGAACCTAAGGCTTAAAGCGGATTCCTTTTAGACATATATGTGAATATATTTTTACCATCATCAGAAAATTTCGTCTTCTATTCAGTTTACAGGTATTTGTCGTGTTTTCTTTTTAAATCAATTACTCCAGTGAATGATGCTAATACTAAAACCTGAATAAATAATTATGGTAAATAAATATATTAGTAAAATCTTCCATAACATTTTTTATAAGTTAATCATGAGTGACTGGAATTGTTTCAAAATTTACCAACTTCTAGGTGCCAATTTACATATTAATAACCTTAATAATTACGCATATTTCACGTAAATTTCACATTAGTCATCACGCATATTTCAAATTGTTGAAATAGAGTCTAAATAATTTAGGAGGAACAAGAATCTGTAATATAAGCAAATGAGTGCTTATATTATCACTATGTAGTTTAATTAGTGCTTATTATTTGCTTATGTAAGTTACACAGTTCAGTCACATTAACGTGACCACCTGTCAAAAGCCAGAATAACCATCTTTGGCAGAGCGGACCGCTGCGAGACGTGCAGGAAGAGAGTCAATTAGGTTTCTGAAGGTGTTCACTGGGATGTTGAACCATGCTGACTCCAGTGGTGATTTATTCTACAAACAATCGAAAAGTCGAAACATGTAGTAGTCGAAAGTAGGTGGTGGTCACATTAATGTGACTGGACTGTGTATATAGTACCATAGCACATTTTTTTTATAATATTTTATTGAACTCATGTAATACTGTGATTAAAAAGATCTTTTATTTGATAATAGAGGGATACATATCCGTCGGTACATGCGTCAGGTATGGTAAAGGAAAGTATTACTTGCTATGATGTGCATTATTCAACTATACGCGCAAGAATATAATTCTACGATCGATAAAAGTTAAAATAGTTTTGCCGTATGTTTTCTAAACCCTTAAAATAACGTAGTCTTACGGAAAAAGCAAATCTACAAATCTGATTCTCTCGTGCCTAATAAGAAAGGAAAAACGATATCGTTGGAATATAAATTTAACATTTTCAGAGATTTTGATAGCAACATAAAAATTTGGGAACTGGTAAAAAAATGTTGAG